>JARYGA010024037.1:0-25640 GCA_030545235.1 Helianthus tuberosus
AGGACCGTCGGCCATGGTGGTGGTCGACGACGGTCATGGCGGCGCGTGGCGGTCAACAGCGGCAACAACAACGCCGCACCAGGGAATCGACAACCGGAGCAAAAACAGTTTATCCAATCGAAGACGAAACTAACAATTAGTAACATTCATCGTCCTCCGCTTCTTTCGAAAACTCAGTTAGGGCTTGTAATTGCTGCGTTTTTAGTATCGTTACCGTTTCTGTTTAGGAAGTTATTTTGTCTTTAGCAAAAACAGGGGACTGAATGGAAAATCAATGGGATGATTTTGTTTTTCACATCCGAATCGATCACTGACGGAAAATCAGTGGATCTTCGCCGGAACGGAAAAACAGGGGACTGAACGGAAAATCAGTAGGATGTTTCTAGATCCGAATCGATCACCGACGTAAAGTAAGTAACTCCAAAATTCGTAATTTTTTTTGTTTTACTGATCTGCTGGACTATTAGGGTTTTGATTTAGGTTTTTTGGAGTTCAATTTTTTTATTTTGCTCTGTTTTTAATGCGATGTACACATGTGTATTATGATTTTGCTATGTTTTTAATGCGATGTACACATGTGTATTCTGTATAGTGTCTGTTTTTGTGATGTCTCATATTTTTTGTTTATTAAATGTGTAAAGTTGTTGATGTACACTTGTGAATTATGCAAAGTATTAGTTGCTGAGTTTTTTTTTATTCAATTTTTTGAGTTTGCTCTGTTTTTAATGCGAAGTAAACATGTATATTCTGATTTTCCTCTGTTTTAATGTGATGTACACATGTGTATAGCTTCTGTTTTTGTGATATCTCATAATTTTTTTGTGTATTGAATGTGTAAAGTGTGACAACCCTCACTAAACCAGGTATCCGTACGACATAATTAATAATTAATTACGGCTTAATTACTGTGCTTGTTTGAAATTACTGATGAACTGCTACTTGATTTCTGATACATGCATATACCTGCATCATACTTTACTTACCGTCACTACATTATTTACATGCTGAACCTTAGTGACAAACATGATGCACAAAAAGCACAGTAGCACTATAAACGGATAACCTATTGAACATGCTGATAAAGCCAGCGTCAGGCAGACACTGCCTCTAAGGCCGGTATGAGCCAGAAATATTTTACTACACTAGTGGTGAGTGTAGGGAAACAAGGGTTGTAGAACTGTGTCTCTAGGAATAAGTTACAATGACTGGATGTGCCTAAAACGTGCTCTAAGCACAAAATTCAGCACTTTAATAAACGATCCAGCTTTTAGCTAACTAATAAAGTGCCAAAACATGAGAAAAATGTTACTAGACACTTTCCAATGTGTCAGGAATAAGTTGTGTCACTAAAAATAATTATAACAACACTTTAAAGCTTGTTTAACGCTTTAACGGATTACTATCCAACCGAACAACCGGACTATACCCGGAACATGAAAATATTTTCATTAACATTATTTATCCTTTTCTGAGCCAGTTAGGGTCCCTGAATACCCTAACACCCGCAATAAAGCACAACACACTAATAACCGAGTTAACATCCACACTTGACTAACTAATTACTAAGTGTTTGGTTGAAACCTAACTAGATTACCCCCCCCCCCCCCAACCGAATTGGTCACCATGTGACCCCACTCTTGTCCTAATCTTGATTAAAATACTCATGTTTGTCTAATATCTAGTGGACACATGATCCTTTGGGTAATAATCTTGATGATTGTCTATAAGAACAAGCTTTAAACCAACATAACCTTAATCACTCTCAACACCACTTCACACCTCTCTCTTTGGTTCTCGGCCGAGAGCACCCCACCACCATCCATCATTCTTCGAGTTTGATCATCACATTCCAAGATCATTCAAGCGTTAAGGATCACGTATAAGGAAGCTTGGTGCAATCGGAAGGCGAAGGACCTCACTCTATTGCTTTTATCCTCTCATTTTGCGCATAGATTCTTCCCTAGCCTCGAGCTAGTAGTAAGTTGCTATAATCACCCTCTCGAACTATTTTAAAGTGGTTAAAATGATATGTAACGGTTAAAAGTCGCAAACATACAAGATGAAGCATAAAAGTCTACTAAAAACACTAAAAGTGATGGTTAAAAGCTCATATGTTGTGTAAAACTTGTAGTAATTGATTTGTGCGATTATTTGGACCCGATCTATGTTGTGGTAGCTCGGATCGTCATTTAACCCGGGTTGGTCATGATCATGGATCATGACATAAGGTTGTTTTGGAAGTAACAAGGGTTAAAGGATGAAACTCTACCACACGCGAATCATGAACTTGTGTAAAAGCGATTTTGCTTGTGAAATAGTATTTAAAACTAGTAGATCTACATATCTACAAGCGGTATTTTCAAAAAACCAAGTATCAAAGAAATCATGTTTTCTAAAGACGGATCTTACACTAACACGAATGATTTTTAGAACACACAAGTGTGTAAACACTTGTGTAGCACACACTTTCAACAAAATAACTATTTTTGAAAAAGATGACGAGAAGTTGTAAAGATGGAATTTCTTTAAAAACGGGGTTTTTACGAAACCGGATTGATTTATATAAAGATCCACTAAAAGTAATGGAATTTACTTTATGTTCTTGGATAAAACGCAAGTTCATGTAATTTATGCGATATACATATTTATTTACTAGTTTGTTGTTTTGAACATTGTTTTGATTAAATGAAAAGAATGTTGGTTTGATTTATGAAAGAAAATGATACGCTTAAAAGCGTGGCCACCTCCAGTTACAGAGGAAACTCTGGTGAAATTTTTCTATAAACCTAACACTTAGAATTACTTTCACTATAAGTGTTAGAAATACTTTTCGACTTGTTTTCAAATTATAGATTTCGCCACGACTTTATTTACAAAACATCGGAGGTGGGATTTCACAAAATAAAACTTGATAAATATATATTTAGTATATATTTCACTTGATATGTGCTTATGATTATTTTGTGAAAATACTAGTATTATTTTTAGGGTAAAAATAATACTATCGAATGTTAATGGATCCAAAATAATACGAACGTCTCTACGATAAATATATAAGTTACACCGGTAATTATTATTACCTCTCGATCATTAAAACGTAACTTACGCATTTTGGGAAAATATGACTTAACGCGTATTTTTGTCAAGGTATTATTTTGGGAAAATTATGTAATAGAAAATATAATATTTTTGAGAAGAATATTTATATTTTGGGAGTTAGAAATAAAATATATTTTAAGTAAGACTTAATAATATGTTTCGAACACACATGTATTAAATCCCCCATCCTTGGGAAGGAAAATAACTACCAAGTATATACAGAATGTAAACACGAAATAGTTGCCTAACTATTTCCCAAAAACTTAAACCTTAAAGCTAAGGCACGGCCGTCCGTCTAATAGAGTTAGTACGTGTAGGTCGTCACACAGCTGCTTAATTTGGAGGCATACTTGGTAGAGACGCACCACTGTGAGTTCATGTCCCCCTTTTCTCTTAACTGTTTTCAGTTTTCTAAACTACGGGGGTGAAATACATGCTACTATGATTACGAGTACTTTATACATGGTATGGTTAGCGTAAGGAGGTTTAATACTTAGATCATGTGAGTGGGTAGGCGGGAACTGGAGACCATTAATCCTCATTGTAGGACCAAGGGACGTAAGCGGTAGATCTTTCTGGGTGTAGCGAGCCCAGCCCCAGGCCCAAACAGAACGGACCTCGGGGTGACTTTGTACCCATCGCTAAATCTGCTAGGTTTGAGTCTTCCTACTTGCACTTCACACATATCAATGGCCTTGCAAACCGTTGGTGATCTCTTTTTTCCTTATTTGCTACATACCAGGATTTTTATACATACAAAGGTTTATTTACTCACTTACACATGAACTCGCTCAACATTATTGTTGATTTTTCAACTTACATGTATTTCAGGGAATTAAAGGATCTGGCGCGGTATGACACGTTTTCCTGCTGCACTAGTTACGAGGTCATCCGGGTTTGGGGAATGTGACTCTTTCCTGGACAAGTCACAGTCCTTAAACTGTGTTTATGTCATGTTGATGTTTGTGTTTGTTGAACAATGTCGTTAGGATGTGTTTTCGTTAAGACAATGTTATTGTATTTGGTTTTTACAACTTAATCGAATGGATGATCTTGCATGGTTTTATTTCATATAGCTTTGTTATGGTTAAGCTATGGTATTAAGAAGTCACACCAAATTAACCACGCTTCCGCAAAGCCAGGGTGTGACAGCTTGGTATCAGAGCTCTGATCATAGCAAACTAGGATTCCTTCTCGAGTCTAGACTATGATCACTAGGGCTCTCACGAAAACATTTTTACTGCATACCACTTAAGTCCAGATCCAAAACTTTTTATAAACAAATGTTAAGCACATTTTATTTATTATTTATAGGCTCGGTCTTGGAGGCCGAGGCTCGGTCTGGGAGATCGAGGTAGTTGGCTAGTGGGACTAGGAGAATTGGCTAGTGGGACTAGGAGAATTGGCTAGTGGGACTAGGAAGAGCAGTCTGAGAGGCTGGGAGGCTAGTGGGACTAGGAGAATTATTTGATTGCTTACTTGGTGACTTATGTGATTAATTGATTGTATGATTGACTGTTGTGCATGTTTGTGTTTATGTTACAGACACCATGGACACCTCTGGCACAGGTGACTCAGACACCACAGGACCTAGACCTATAGTATCAGATGACCTAGAGTCTTCAGAGCACGAGGTCCACACATCCGACGTTACTAGCACGGACGAGGACGACTTTCAGCCCTTTGCCTTACCTGATGGTGCTGATGAGCTCGCTGATGGCCCTTTGGCCGGGGACCTACCGTTAGTGGAGATCCCTGCTCCCATACCACTTGCTTCATATCCTGCTTACGATTTACTCCTCGACGCCGACGCTGACGACGACGTCGATCTGTTTGATGACGAGCCCTTAGAGGATGAGGTTCAGGGCGAGGCCCTTCTTGCTGCTGGAGATCTTTTGTTGATCGCGGATGCTCCCGCTGAGGAGTCACCTGCTCACTCTCCGGTCCCAGACTCTTTCGAGTCTGTGGCCTCCGCACCTTCACACACCCAGAGTGCGCAGCACTTCTCACATGGATCAGATCCCGACCAGGCATCCTCTGTTGCCCCTATTCCTAGTTTTGCTTTCGACCACGATGATGTGGAGGATTCCAATCCTGTCTTTCCCCCAGGATTCGACCCAGATGAGGATATAGAATTTATACCCATGGATCAGCCTATGGAGGATCCGGTCGACCCAGTTGACCCAGTTGATCCCATCGACCCTGAGTTTGATTTTGAGATGGCCTTTGATGAGCCCGAGCAGCCACTGGACCCTGCTCCTGACCCGGTGCTTGAGCATGACCCTGCTCATGCTGGCATGTTTATTGAGCCTGTCATTGCTGACCTACCCATTGATGATCACCTTGCTGATGCACCACTACTGGAGGGCGACCATGTTATTGCTGCTGATCATGCTGATCCCCCACTTATCGCTGATGCACCAGTTGACCCTCTTGTTGCACCTCACCATGATCCTATGCCAGTTCAGTTTGATCGTACACTTTTTGAGGCACAGATTGACCCACGAGATGAGCACGCCCAGTGTGGGTGGATTCCTACGGATGATGAGGTTCCACCTATTCCCCCTCAGATCACTGATACCCGTCACATTGATACCTCCTTTTCATTTCCTCGATTTACACCTCCAGCGCGACCTGGAGAGGGTTCTTCGGCTCACCCTTTTGGACATGTACCGGTATCTATTCCTGCTATACCACCGTCTGCTACTTTTCCCCCTGTTTCTCCATTTCATGTGGCACCTTTTGATCCCACCAGTGAGCCGTTTCTCTGGTCATCACCACCTGCCATGACACCGACCGACCCTTACCATTCTTTCCATATGGGGTATACTATTGAGGACGTTTTGATATCGATTGTTGTCCAGCAGGAGGCACTCACACGGCGCATCCAGGAGCTTGAGAGAGCTCAGCCGCCGCCGTGCCAGTGTCAGGGTCAGACCCACTCTCCTTTGCAGCCCTCTCGACCTTTACCACCAGACTATGCTGCATGCCTTTTTGGCACTTGAGCAGCAGGTTGCTTCTTGGTTGCGTACCCAGAGAGCCATGGAGGAGGACTGGCTCCAGTTGCGTCGTTTGTTCTACACTCACTTTCCCCCTCCTCCACCGCCATCCGTGTAGAGCTCTTCAGTACCGTATAGGTAGACGCTGGTGAGAAGACGGCGATTGCTTTTGACTGCACAGCATTTTTGGAGACTACATTATGATTCTGACTTTTGTTGACATGTATTTGATGTACTGACACTGATTTGATATAGTTTTTGGACTAGGGTGATGTAGCCCTTAGTCGATTATGATGTATGACACTATTATGTACCGGTACACTTACTATGTGGTCTCGATATATGGCAATCGCAGTATTCTCATCATATGTGATGTTTTGATTGATTATTTATGTTTTATAACATGGGATGTTGTGTGATTGATATGATTATAACACGAGATGTTATGTACTATTACTATTATAATAAAGCGTACGTATTGTAACATGGGATCTTTATTATGGCCTGACCGACGTAAACCCATCTTTTAGAAGATGCCGCCGAGACGTCAAACACCGATGACTACCAATGAGGCAGAACTCCAACAAGTCATCGCTGCTGCCATCGCGCAATACGCCGCCTCGCAAGGAGGACCCAGCGGAAGCAGCTTAAACAACAATGGCAACAACAACCCACCTCATGGTAATACTAAGTCATTTAGACATACCATGACCTAATTGGATATCTATAGCAAAGATGCTAATGATGTTCACATGTTACAATGTGTGTGCAGGGTGCACCTACAAGCAGTTTCTAGACTGCAAACCGGTCAACTTCGATGGCATAGGAGGTGCTGTCGCCTTTGTTCGTTGGGCCGAGAAAACTGAATCTGTTCTTCGCATGAGAAAATGCGCACTAGATCAGCAAGTCACCTATATCTCGGGGCTATTCTTGGATGGAGCCCTCTCTTGGTGGAATTTGCAAGTACAGACACTTGGTGAAGCTGCTGCCTACGCGCTAACCTGGACCGAACTGAAGGAACTTATGCACAAAAAGTACTGCTCTCGCGCGAAAATCCAAAGATTGGAAACTGAGTTTTGGCATTTGAAAATGGACGGTCCAAAGATCGCAGAATACGTTCAGAGGTTCCATGACTTATCGCATGTGGTACCCTACATGGTCACTCCGGAGTTCAAGCGGATTGAACGTTTCATTTGGGGATTAGCTCCTCAAATCATAAGCATGGTGACCTCATCCAAGCCTGCGACCATTACTGAGGCGATTGATCTGAGCGTGGCTCTCACAGAGGAGGCTATTCGCCTGAACAAGTTCGATGATGCTGAGCCTAAGAAGAAAGAGACTCACGTCGAGTCATCAGGAGGTAACAAACGGAAGTTCTCGAACTTCAAGCAAGGCACTAGTGGGGTTGTTAAGAAAGGAGAGCCAAGCACGCCAGCTCAGGTTACAGCTGGTAGTGGAAAGAAAGGAAAGGGATATATGGGCACCCAGCCCAAGTGCAACACCTGCCAGCGTCACCATTCTGGCCGATGCGGGCCAAAAGTATGTGAAGCTTGTGGAAAGACTGGTCACTTGAAGGATTCTTGCTGGGCTAGTGCTGGCCGGGGAGGCCAAGGAGGATTTGGGAATAGAAATAACAATCGTGGTGGTATTGGGAATCGCCCACAGGGGAACAATGGAGGAAACGGGAATCGAGGCAACAATGTGAATCAAGCTGGTAATGCGAACCAAAACAACAACCAAGCTGGAAATGGAGGTGGAAACGGGCAAAGACTTGGATGCTTTAACTGTGGTGATATTGGGCATTTTAAGAGAAACTGCCCAGAGTTGAACCAAGCCCGTGGAAGAGTGTTCCATATTGAAGCAAGGGAAGTGCGCCAGGATCCCAATGTTGTCACTGGTACGTTCCCTGTAAACCAACGCTATGCATCCGTTTTATTTGATACTGGTGCCGACTATAGCTTCGTATCATTAGAATTTAAGAATATGCTTGGTTTAGCCGCTAGTAAGTTAGATATTCCCTACTCAATCGAATTGGCTAATGGGAAGTTAGTAGAAGCCAATGAAGTGATCAAAGGTTGTGTGATCGAATTGGGAGAGCGTGAGTTTGCTTTGGATCTACTACCAGTCCAGTTGGGAAGCTTCGACGTGGTGGTAGGAATGGATTGGTTATCAGGCAACAAGGCTGAAATAGTTTGTCACGAAAAGGTCGTTCGTATCCCAACCGAAGATGGCGAAACAATTGTGGTTCACGGGGAGAAGCGTGATACGCCGTTAAGAATTATTAGCTGCCTGAAAGCGCGAAGGAGTTTGCAGAAAGGATGTGCTGCCTTCCTGGCACACGTCGTGGACAAGAAAGTTGCAGAACCGAAGATCGAAGACATCCCTGTCGTGAGGGAATATCCAGAAGTCTTCCCAGAGGACTTACCTAGACAAGTAGAGTTCCGCATTGACTTAGTTCCAGGCGCCGCACCTGTGGCTAAGGCACCTTATAGACTTGCTCCGTCTGAAATGCAGGAACTGTCGACAAAACTTCAAGAGTTGTTAGACAAGGGATTTATCCGACCAAGCTTCTCGCCTTGGGGAGCTCCAGTCCTATTTGTCAAGAAGAAGGACGGTAGTTTTCGTATGTGCATTGACTACCGGGAGTTGAACAAGCTGACGATCAAGAATAGATATCCTCTGCCAAGAATTGATGATCTGTTTGACCAACTGCAAGGTTCAAGCTTTTACTCAAAGATCGATTTGCGATCTGGATACCATCAGTTAAGGATACAAGAAGAGAGTATCCCGAAGACAGCCTTCAGAACTCGTTATGGACACTACGAGTTCCTTGTTATGCCGTTTGGTTTGACGAACGCACCCGCAGTCTTTATGGACTTGATGAATAGAGTTTGCAAGCCATACTTGGACAAGTTCATGATTGTGTTTATCGACGACATCTTGATTTATTCAAGGACAAAGGCTGAGCACGAACAGCATTTAAGAGCTATTTTGGAGCTGCTGAAGAAAGAACAGTTGTATGCCAAGTTCTCTAAGTGCGAGTTTTGGCTACGTGATGTACAATTTCTTGGACACGTGGTGAATGGAGATGGAATCCACGTGGATCCAACCAAGATCGAAGCGATCAAGAATTGGGAAACGCCAAAGACGCCAACCGAGATTCGACAATTCTTGGGTTTGGCTGGCTACTATCGAAGGTTCATTGAGGATTTTTCAAAAATCGCTCAACCATTGACGCTCCTCTCGCAGAAAGATAAGAAGTTTGATTGGGGAATCAAACAGGAAGAAGCGTTCCAGATATTGAAGGATAAGCTCTGCAATGCGCCAATCTTAGCACTACCAGAAGGTACAGATGATTTCGTGGTATACTGTGACGCCTCACGTCATGGATTGGGTTGCGTGTTGATGCAACGCCAGAAGGTTATTGCTTACGCATCACGTCAATTGAAAGTGCACGAAAAGAACTATACCACACATGATCTGGAGCTTGGCGCAGTGGTATTTGCATTAAAGATCTGGAGACACTACCTTTATGGTACAAAGTGTACAATTTTTACAGATCACAAGAGCCTACAACACATATTCAACCAGAAGGAGCTGAATATGAGGCAGAGACGATGGGTTGAGTTGTTGAACGATTACGACTGCGAGATAAAGTATCATCCAGGGAAGGCGAATGTGGTCGCCGATGCCCTAAGTCGAAAAGAGAGGATCAAGCCCATAAGGGTTAGGGATTTAGAAATGATTATCCGAACCGATCTTTCCTTGCGCATTCGTGCCGCGCAGAAAGAAGCTCTCAAGGAAGGAAATCTTGAAGAAGAATATCTCCGTGGGATGGAGAAGCTACTGGTACCAAACGAGGAAGGAACGTTATGTTTTGAGAAAAGGATTTGGGTTCCTTGGTTTGGAGGTTTAAGGAAGGTTATTTTCGATGAAGCTCACAAGTCGCGGTACTCTATCCACCCTGGAGCGGATAAGATGTACCAGGATCTCAAAGATTATTATTGGTGGCCTAGGATGAAAGGCGATGTTGCTGTTTATGTGAGCAAATGTTTAACGTGTGCTAAGGTGAAAGCGGAATACCAGAAGCCTTCAGGACTTCTGCAACAATCTGAGATTCCCAAGTGGAAATGGGAACAAATCTCAATGGATTTTATTACAAAGTTGCCAAGAACGCCGAGAGGCCATGACACTATTTGGGTAATAGTGGATCGGTTAACAAAGTCAGCACACTTCTTACCTATCAGAGAGAAGGATAATACGAGCAAGTTGGCCGAAATTTACATGAGAGAGATCGTTACGCGCCGTGGAGTACCTCTCTCAATCATCTCTGATAGAGACGGAAGGTTTGTGTCAAGGATATGGCAATCCTTCCAAGAAGCTTTTGGCTCACAATTAAATCTGAGCACTGCGTTTCATCCGCAAACTGACGGTCAAAGCGAGCGAACGATACAGACTTTGGAAGACATGCTGAGAGCGTGTGTTATGGATTTGGGCGGTAGCTGGGATAAGCATTTGCCACTGGTCGAATTTTCATACAACAACAGCTACCACACCAGTATTGGAGTCGCGCCATTTGAAGCCCTTTACGGACGCAAGTGCCGATCACCCCTATGCTGGGCTGACGCAGGTGATAGGCAGCTTGTTGGTCCCGAAATCGTCCAAGAGACGACAGACAAGATTGCGCAGATTCTAAAACGCATCGAAGCAGCTCGCCACAGACAGAAAGCCTATGCAGATCCAAACCGGAAACACTTGGAATTCCAAGTTGGAGAAATGGTTTTATTGAAAGTTTCACCCTGGAAGGGTGTGGCACGCTTCGGAAAGCGTGGGAAGTTAAATCCGCGCTACATTGGTCCTTTCAGAATTTTGGAAAGAATAGGACTAGTAGCATACAAGCTGGACTTACCTGCTGAACTCCATTCAGTTCACGATACATTTCATGTATCCAACCTGAAGAAAAGTCCAACTCAAGATACCATTGCCATTCCCATCGACGAGATTCATGTTGACGACACGTTCCATTTCGTTGAAGAACCGGTTGAGGTTACGGATTGGAAAGTAAACAAGACCCGCCGGAGCAGTGTCAAGCTCGTCAAAGTTCGTTGGAATGCCAGACATGGTCCTGAATACACCTAGGAGCGTGAGGACCGGATGAAAGAGAAATACCCCCACCTATTTCCTAAGAACCCTGCATCTACAAGCAGAACTTAAAATTTCGGGACGAAATTTTTCTAACGGGGGGAGAATGTGACAACCCTCACTAAACCAGGTATCCGTACGACATAATTAATAATTAATTACTGCTTAATTACTGTGCTTGTTTGAAATTACTGATGAACTGCTACTTGATTTCTGATACATGCATATACCTACATCATACTTTACTTACCGTCACTACATTATTTACATGCTGAACCTTAGTGACAAACATGATGCACAAAAAGCACAGTAGCACTATAAACGGATAACCTATTGAACATGCTGATAAAGCCAGTGTCAGGCAGACACTGCCTCTAAGGCCGGTATGAGCCAGAAATATTTTACTACACTAGTGGTGAGTGTAGGGATACAAGGGTTCTAGAACTGCGTCTCTAGGAATAAGTTACAATGACTGGATGTGCCTAAAACGTGCTCTAAGCACAAAATTCAGCACTTTAATAAACGATCCAGCTTTTAGCTAACTAATAAAGTGCCAAAACATGAGAAAAATGTTACTAGACACTTTCCAAGGTGTCAGGAATAAGTTGTGTCACTAAAAATAATTATAACAGCACTTTAAAGCTTGTTTAACGCTTTAACGGATTACTATCCAACCGAACAACCGGACTATACCCGGAACATGAAAATATTTTCATTAACATTATTTATCCTTTTCTGAGCCAGTTAGGGTCCCTGAATACCCTAACACCCGCAATAAAGCACAACACACTAATAACCGAGTTAACCTCCACACTTAACTAACTAATTACCAAGTGTTTGGTTGAAACCTAACTAGATTACCCCCCCCCCCAACCGAATCGGTCACCATGTGACCCCACTCTTGTCCTAATCTTGATTAAAATACTCATGTTTGTCTAATATCTAGTGGACACATGATCCTTTGGGTAATAATCTTGATGATTGTCTATAAGAACAAGCTTTAAACCAACATAACCTTAATCACTCTCAACACCACTTCACACCTCTCTCTCCCTCTCTTTGGTTCTCGGCCGAGAGCACCCCACCACCATCCATCATTCTTCGAGTTTGATCATCACATTCCAAGATCATTCAAGCGTTAAGGATCACGTATAAGGAAGCTTGGTGCAATCGGAAGGCGAAGGACCTCACTCTATTGCTTTTATCCTCTCATTTTGCGCATAGATTCTTCCCTAGCCTCGAGCTAGTAGTAAGTTGCTATAATCACCCTCTCGAACTATTTTAAAGTGGTTAAAATGACATGTAACGGTTAAAAGTCGCAAACATACAAGATGAAGCATAAAAGTCTACTAAAAACACTAAAAGTGATGGTTAAAAGCTCATATGTTCTGTAAAACTTGTAGTAATTGATTTGTGTGATTATTTGGACCCGATCTATGTTGTGGTAGCTCGGATCGTCATTTAACCCGGGTTGGTCATGATCATGGATCATGACATAAGGTTGTTTTGGAAGTAACAAGGGTTAAAGGATGAAACTCTACCACACGCGAATCATGAACTTGTGTAAAAGCGATTTTGCTTGTGAAATAGTATTTAAAACTAGTAGATCTACATATCTACAAGCGGTATTTTCAAAGAACCAAGTATCAAAGAAATCATGTTTTCTAAAGACGGATCTTACACTAACACGAATGATTTTTAGAACACACAAGTGTGTAAACACTTGTGTAGCACACACTTTCAACAAAATAACTATTTTTGAAAAAGATGACGAGAAGTTGTAAAGATGGAATTTCTTTAAAAACGGGGTTTTTACGAAACCGGATTGATTTATATAAAGATCCACTAAAAGTAATGGAATTTACTTTATGTTCTTGGATAAAACGCAAGTTCATGTAATTTATGCGATATACATATTTATTTACTAGTTTGTTGTTTTGAACATTGTTTTGATTAAATGAAAAGAATGTTGGTTTGATTTATGAAAGAAAATGATACGCTTAAAAGCGTGGCCACCTCCAGTTACAGAGGAAACTCTGGTGAAATTTTTCTAAAACCTAACACTTAGAATTACTTTCACTATAAGTGTTAGAAATACTTTTCGACTTGTTTTCAAATTATAGATTTCGCCACGACTTTATTTACAAAACATCGGAGGTGGGATTTCACAAAATAAAACTTGATAAATATATATTTAGTATATATTTCACTTGATATGTGCTTATGATTATTTTGTGAAAATACTAGTATTATTTTTAGGGTAAAAATAATACTATCGAATGTTAATGGATCCAAAATAATACGAACGTCTCTACGATAAATATATAAGTTACACCGGTAATTATTATTACCTCTCGATCATTAAAACGTAACTTACGCATTTTGGGAAAATATGACTTAACGCGTATTTTTGTCAAGGTATTATTTTGGGAAAATTATGTAATAGAAAATATAATATTTTTTAGAAGAATATTTATATTTTGGGAGTTAGAAATAAAATATATTTTAAGTAAGACTTAATAATATGTTTCGAACACACATGTATTAAATCCGCCATCCTTGGGAAGGAAAATAACTACCAAGTATATACAGAATGTAAACACGAAATAGTTGCCTAACTATTTCCCAAAAACTTAAACCTTATAGCTAAGGCACGGTCGTCCGTCTAATAGAGTTAGTACGTGTAGGTCGTCACACAGCTGCTTAATTTGGAGGCATACTTGGTAGAGACGCACCACTGTGAGTTCATGTCCCCCTTTTCTCTTAACTGTTTTCAGTTTTCTAAACTACGGGGGTGAAATACATGTTACTATGATTACGAGTACTTTATACATGGTATGGTTAGCGTAAGGAGGTTTACTATTTAGATCATGTGAGTGGGTAGGCGGGAACTGGAGACCATTAATCCTCATTGTAGGACCAAGGGACGTAAGCGGTAGATCTATCTGGGTGTAGCGAGCCCAGCCCCAGGCCCAAACAGAACGGACCTCGGGGTGACTTTGTACCCATCGCTAAATTTGCTAGGTTTGAGTCTTCCTACTTGCACTTCACACATATCAATGGCCTTGCAAACCGTTGGTGATCTCTTTTTTCCTTATTTGCTACATACCAGGATTTTTATACATACAAAGGTTTATTTACTCACTTACACATGAACTCGCTCAACATTATTGTTGATTTTTCAACTTACATGTATTTCAGGGAATTAAAGGATTTGGCGCGGTATAACACGTTTTCCCGCTGCACTAGTTACGAGGTCATCCGGGTTTGGGGAATGTGACTCTTTCCTGGACAAGTCACAGTCCTTAAACTGTGTTTATGTCATGTTGATGTTTGTGTTTGTTGAACAATGTCGTTAGGATGTGTTTTCGTTAAGACAATGTTATTGTATTTGGTTTTTACAACTTAATCGAATGGATGATCTTGCATGGTTTTATTTCATATAGCTTTGTTATGGTTAAGCTATGGTATTAAGAAGTCACACCAAATTAACCACGCTTCCGCAAAGCCAGGGTGTGACATAAAGTTGTTGATGTACACTTGTGAATTATGGAAAGTATTAGTTGCTGAGTTTTTTGTGCTACTATAGGAGATGTCGTTAACGAGAAAAGTGTAGATGGAAGGTCGATAAGGATGATTCACATATGAGGTCGATAAGGATGATTCACGTATGTTTGTTTGCTTGGTCGATAAAGATGATTCAGCATACAACGTGGCGAATAGTTGTAAAAAACTATGTTTTTTGTTTTTCCGATTATGTTGGGTTTATTGTGTTTACAAAACTGGAACTTGTAATTGTATGTTTTCTTGTTTGGTTTGGCAAACATTATGGAACTTGTAATTTGTTAAATATAAAATAGTTTTACAGGTATTGTTTCTATGTATGTATTATGTAGCTAATTACATATATGTACGATGCTGAGTACACATGCGTACTGTTCTATTCATATCCAAGTACACATGTGTATACCATTGAAATATGAATGTTACATGGATCTTAAAAATCAAAATTTGAATTCTGGTGATGAAATCTGAAAGTTACTATTGATCTTAAAAATTGAAATTGAAATCTGATGATTTGTTGTTTGTTTTGATAATTATCTTATTAAAAAATAAAAGATATTGTGGATAATGAATTTAAAATAGGAAAGATGTAACTTAATTCAATTATTAAAATAATGATTTAAATCTAATTTTTTATATAATTACAATCTTACCCTTAACAACTAAAAAGGAAATCAAGGGTCCAGATCAGTTCACACAGTTCACTGATCTGTGTGAACAACCTCCCAAGAGTGAACTTTATTCACTCTCAAGTTTTAACGTACCTGTCATTTTAAATTCACGTTTTGACATAAACTTTTTCTCAAGTGAGTCAGGTAAAAAATAACACGTTTTATACTTACTTTATGTATGTTTGTAAACTGTATTCGAAAGCGAGTTGGGTTAAATATAATACGTTTTCATTCGACGGCGACGTAATTTTTTTCTGTAAAGAGTCGGGTTAAATATAAAGTATAAATACGAGTTACTTTAACTTTTGACCCCGTCGTAACGTGCGGTGGCTCAAAATCCTAGTAATACCTTAAGGGTGTACGGGGTGGTCTCGACAAAGGCATTCGGCAAGCCTTTTGTCTATAGGCAACACCGCCGCCAAGGTTAGGTTTGCCAATGGGGGAAGGGAAATCGGGGAGACTTTGCCGATGGGGGGAAGGGAAAAGGTAATGAATGTTGGGTGGGGCCCACTACTTCTCAACCAATCATATGTTTTGTTTTGTTTTTTTAAATTAGTTTGCCTAATATCAGTTTAGTCATGCACCGCTTATGTTTTTTGGGTAATAGACAAGAATGAGAAGCAAATTACATGGCACAACATGATTGGGTGAGGGAAAACTTTGCCTAATCCTCTTAGGCATGCACCCCTTACACCCTAAAAGAAAAGGTCGGTGGCTGTTGTTACATCACATCCACCTAGGGCTGTCCAAAAAGCTCGTGGCTCGGAGCTTGCTCGAAGCTCGCTCGGATTTAGCTCGGAAAAAACTCGCTCGATATGGCTCGGTTTGAAAGTGAGCTGATCCGGCTCGCTCGGTTAGAAAGTGAGCCTAGCTCCGCTCGGCTCGTGACAAACCAAATTGGCTCGGTTTGGCTCGCTTGGTAGCTCGGCTCGGCTTAGCTCGAATTATTTTACTTATAATATAATATATTATATTTTTATATACATATAATATATTACAAAAAAGTGATTATTATTTACATGTATTTATGCTTGTAGTTTGATATCTATGACATATTTAAAGATTGATTGCCATGCTAATGAACAAATATTGTATTTACTTGAAATATAAAACTTATTTTGCGTTGTTGAACGTGATTTTGGCTTGTAATGTATTAGGTTGAACTTATTATAAATTTGTTATTTTGAAGTATTGAATAATATTTTATAATACTAATTTTTGAGAGCTATGTATTAATTTTTATTTTAAAATCTAGCCAAACCAAGCCGAATCGAGCCAGCTCGGTTTAAAACCAAGCCAAGCCCGAGCTTAGATTTTCAGCTCGGTTTCAAATCCGAGCCGAACCGAGCTAGCTCGGTTTATAATCGAGCCGAGCCCGAGTTTACCCTAGCTCGGCTTGGCTCGGCTCATGAATAGCCCTACATCATCCACCACCTTCTTTTATACGTAAATTAGTTTGGCGATAGTAAACACAAAATGTTAGTTGCTTTGGTGGTTGGTTGTAATTAATTTGAAAAGCAGGTGGTCATTGTTCTTTCTCTTTCTTTTACCCCTTAACTTCTATCTTTATGTATAGATAACTACCATAACGATTTCTTTTACCCCTTAACTTCTATCTTTATGTATAGATAACTACCATAACGATTTCTTTTACCCCTTAACTTCTATCTTTATGTATAGATAAATACCACAACGATATGTGATCGTGACTCATGAGAGTCTCATATGAGTCGGTTCATACATTATTTCATTTACTTAACTTCTATCTTTATGTATAGATAAATACCACAACGATATGTGATCGTGACTCATGAGAGTCTCATATGAGTCGATTCATATTTATTACACATTATTTCATTTCAGATTTAACATACTAATTTTATTATTATTTAACTTGAAATTTTATTATATATTTAGGTTTTTTATTTATCTTATTACTTATCCAATATTTTTTTCTAACACTTTGTTACTTCAAAATTCCACCTAACTTAACGCTTTCAAGTATTTTAACTTGGATTACCTTTGTGATGAGCCGAATACCATATTACTAAACCACCTGATCATGGGTGTTTTTAAAATATTTAACGAAGTAATTTTTTAATTGATGAATACAATGATCCTCAATACAGAGAAACATCAAATTTTAAAAACTAACAAACCAAACACGTGTCGGTTCGGTTGCTAAAGCGATTGGTGGTACCGTACCAGTCCCGTAACAAACCGAGTCAATATCGATTAAGTTCTCACCAAACCACCACCGCAACTCACGGGTTAAATAACTATTAGAAAATTAAAAACCATGATTGGTGAACCATGATTTTAAGTTTTTTTTTTACCCTTGAGTTTATAGACCTTACATATTCAACCCCGATCTTTTGGTAAGTCACACATTGACCCCTAACTCCGGCAAAGGACCAAGAAATAACTTCAGACATCATCTTTTCCTTCATTTTAATTCTTTTATTTAAATTACTTAACAACTTTAACCGCAACGTGCGAGACCTTATACTCTTTTTATCTATGTCTAATCACGTTAATATTACTAATGTAACGTGTGTAACACGTGAATGTCCTCATCGTAACGTGTGTAATAAAGTCACAAACGAAACGTTGCCGCCACAACACAACACACGACATAAGTGGCGGAGCTTGACCAAAATTTTCGAAGGGCATAAAGTCATGAGATCCAAATTTTTTTTTCCTATCGTTATGTTTCGAGTTGGGCATGCTATTTGATTCGGGTAGGGTCAAATAATAATAGTTCCAAATAAAAAAAAAAAAAATTCATTCATTTAAATGACCCGTTCTTACATATAAAAAAACTAAATATTGTTTCTAAACATTGTTTAACAAACAAAAGACATATATATATATATATATATATATATATATATATATATATATATATATATATATATATATATATATATATATATATAGGGCAAGGATAAATCGAAAACCCACTCCAATTGACTAAACCCATTAATAACCATTGATTAGAAGAGATGGATGGTTGTGATGTGTTTGGGTATTATCTCTCTTACTTTTTATTAAATTAATCATTAAATAGTACATGTAAAGGTAAAATGGGAATGGAGAGTTACAAATATATTCTTGGGAAGATGCAACTGCATCTGACTTGACTTCTGACTTCCTTTTGATGTAACACATAATTCAAAATACATATTAAAAAAAAGAAAAGAAAATAGTTATGACAAATCCTCCCTAGTTTCTCGTGCATCTTTTTCTTATTAAAAAACACTACAATCTGTATATCACCCTAATATCCATTCATGAGATGATGGCTTTTTTTTTAATTCATATGTAACATTTTACAAAAAAAAAAAAAAAAAACAAAAAAAAAAACAAAAAATAACGTTACATTTTCTGTATAAATTCAAAAAATGTAAACACCCAGTAAACAAGAAAAATGCTTGTTTTTTTTTTACCATTTAAAGGATATCCACATACATAAAAGTGTAACACGTTTTCTTTTCTTTCTCCTCCGACACAAAGTGTTATATTACATCACATTGTTACAAAAGTCGTCTTCCTACTACAAGATGTTACATGTTGGTACGTACACTACAATTTTTACATGATCAATTTTACGTCACATATGTAACACTTTTTTTTGTAACACAAAAAATGTAACACTTTGTTTCTGTAACATACACTTTATTTTTACAATAATCTAAAAACGTGTAACATTTCACTTTATTTTTTTGTAACGGGCATTATTTCTATAACACAAAAAAATGTAACATGCATTTTTGCTTTGATTGATTGTTACATTTCTAACACACAAAAAAAAATGTAACAACACACTTTGTTTCTGTAACAGTCACTTTATTTTTACAATAATCTGGAAAAAATGTAAAAACACACTTTATTTTTACAACAATCTAAAATAGTGTAACAATGCTCTTTATTTTCAGTAACATACATTATTTATGTAACACGGAAAAATATAACATGCATTATTTATTTGATTGTTACATTTCGTAACTAAAACACAAAGAATTGTTATGAGAATTGTTACATCGAAAATAAACTTCATTAACAATAATCCAACATAAGTAATGTAACTTGCAATGTTACAAATTGTATATAAAAAATCTAACTTCATTAACAAGAATTCAAAAACAACAGATTTTTTAGATTCAATCATCATAACAGTAAACAAAGAAAGGTAACATTATAATCCAATACATAAGAACTTAAAATCAAATTGTTTCCATTTTTCAGATCTGAAAACAAATTTTACACAAAAATTGATAAAATCGGTAATAAAAAACAACATATACAGAAAATAAAAAATTAAAAACATTCATCTTCTTGAACAAAAAAATAAAAAAAAAAGTTGTAGATCTACAAAAAAAAAAAAAAGATCTACAAAACACAAAAAATTGCAAATCTAAAAAAAAAAACTGAAAACAAACATACTTAGATCTGGTAGATCTGGTAGCATCTTTTCGGAGCATCTTCAACCGGAGCATCTGGAGCATCTTCAACCGTTATCTGAAGCATCATCTTTTGGATCTGGATCATCTTTTGATTCGAAGCATCTTTTTTGGTTCGGGGCATCTTTTTGGTTCGGAGCATGTGGATGATGATCTTTTGATGTTCATATGTAGCCATGAACCAAGCCACCATGTGATCCAAGTGTCAACCACAACCACCGTCACCTCCACCACTCGAACCGGCTTGAACTCCGCCATTTGAACCGAAACAACTGACCACCTCGACACCTTTTTGTTGATATTTTGTTGATACAATCAGGGTATTTGATTAAATGCTATTAGATCTAAAAAAGAAATTGAGGTGAAAAAGCATGAGTTTTGGTTTAGGAATAAGAGAGAGAGAGGGGGAGAAAGAAATGAATAAAGAGAACACGTCTCTTGAACATGGAGAAAAAAAGGAGTGGATGAGTTCAAATATTAAATGCAAAAGTGATGTTTAATCAAAAAGTGTGTCAGGCATTTAAAAAAGTAAAGCAAAGTGAGCCACCTTCTCACTTACACATTCAGTTAACATTGAGGAAAAAGACGAAATTGCCCTTCTATCTTCTTATACTAACATGTGATGTGGCTCATTCCTGGCCACATATAAGGGTTTCATGGGTTTAGTTAACTGGAGTGGGTTTTCTCCTTATAATTAGCCTATATATATATATATAAACGGGATCAGGAGAAAACGCTCAAAAGTGTGAGAACGGTGAGAACGCATCCTGACCCAACACGTGTCACGCGGCTTAGAGAAGTGCGGAGGGGCTTTTTTGTCCTTTTATCTTCTCCTTTTCCAGTTTTTCACAATATTGTTATATTTTTGGGGTTTAAGATTTTTGGCGTTAACCAGATTCAAATATTAATGGCGTTTTAATGCTTTCATTGTATTAACATTTTGGCGTTTATGGCGTTTTCAAATCGTATGCCATTGGACCCCCAGAGGGTCAGAAAATCTCTCCGAATGACGTTTTTCAAGGCGTTTTAGACAATATGGTCCATTGTTCTATTATTTTTTATATTCATTTTGGCGTTTGTTGTATCTTGGCGTTTTACAATTGTAAAATTATATTACAACTACAGGGAAAAAAATAGAAGCGAAGAAAATAAGTTAAAAATCCTAATCGGATCTCTTTTCACAATCTTCACTGTCATCAGTCTCTCTCCTTTTTAATAATACAAGAACAGTCACCAAATATATGGCTTTTTACGTAAAACTTAACAAACCCATCGGATTGATTATTTTGCCTGCTCGTCTGTTGAAGTGTCTTTTTTGTGGATGTTTTGGGGACATAGATCTATGACGTGTGGGTGAGTTTTTCGCTTTTTCTTTATCTTGATCTTCATCTTTGTAATCATCATACTCTTCAGTGTCATTGATCTTTTCTCCTCATCCAAGCCTTCTTCAAGAACAAAGAACACAAAATGACATACAATTGTCATCAGTATCTTTTTCTTGAAGATTTGTCCATCTCATGCAGCAACATCTTACTAAGTTAATCTCCTCACCTAACAATCTATTCAGTGAAACTTCACGAAGAACAATACTGAATATCCAAGAAAGCATATTAGCTATCTTTTTTTTTTTTTTAATTTTTTGGCGTTTTTACAGTGAGTGGTATTTAGTAGTATTGGCATTTGTTTTTTTTTTGTTTGATTAAAAGGAAGTTGCTGAGAGGTATCATTTTATATGATGTTTTTTTGTGCATAGGTTATGCGGTGCATTATTATAATAAATTATTCGTCGTTTCAGTTACTGTTTTGTAATTATTGTTTTTGATAGCTTTTATCTCTGAATGCTGTAACACGTCCCATCTTTCAAGTTTGGCGTTTTAGATTTTAATATTATAAATTATCCGTCTCTTCAGTTTTACTGTTTTTGTAGTTACTGTTTCTAGTTACAATTTCAAGTTTGGTTTTTATTTTTTTTTATTATTTTTTTGTTTTTTATAATATTTGTCCAAAGTAATTTTATTATAGTTTGGTACTTTTTTGTGGCGTTTTATGGCCTGATGGCGTTTTGACAAGCATTTGAATGTGTGGCGTTTTTATTACATATGGCGTTGTTATTATATAACAATCAGCTGAGAAAGAAAATTATTAAAATATGTATAAACAATTGATCTTCCAAATCTTCACTTTCAACAGTCTCTTTTTTCTTTTGAAGCATCTTCACTGGCTGTTTCGACTTTCGTATGATTTATTTTGATTTTTGTTTTTTGAAGTAGGTTTTTTGTCGCCGTGTGGAAGCACAAAGTCTGAAATCAGCCTCTTTTTATTGAATATTTGTCCATCTCATGCAGTAAAATGTCATTGAGTTTACACCCTTCGGCCAACAATCCTTTTGAATTTCCAATGAACGATGTTTGATTTTTTAACTTTTTGGCGTTTTACCGAGAGAAAAGAACGCCACTAAATAAAAGCACATTAAAATTCTAATTTTGATCATGCTAAATCAATAATGTTTTGCTGTATGGTGATAGACAACATTGTTAATCCTCAGTTAACAAAGATGTCTGACATTGTTGTCCATCCCATACAGCTAAACTTTATTGACAACAACCCTCAATAATGTTTTTGTATGTTTTGGCGTTATAAATTGAATGGAAGTTTGGTTTTAGAGGATATTTGATGTTTGGGTTTTTTGGCGTTTCTAAGACGAATGGTATATATATTAAATATGACGTTTGGTTTTTGTGTGTTTTAATTGAATGTCTGAGATGTTGTATATATAGGACGTTTTTGGCGGTTTTTTTAGGCGGGATTTTATTAGAATTAAGTTTGGCGTTTTATATTTAATGGTATTGTAGGGTTAAGGCGTTAATTTTAATGGTGTTTTATTTCATGAGATGGCGTTTTGTGTGGAGAAGTCAAAAGACCTTTTTATCCTTAATGAAGCGCGCCAGAGTAATAAAAGTGATGTTATTTACGAAAACGCCACCGCTTCATCTAGTCCATAGATTGTTTTAATCTGACGATCCATAACCGTTCTCACACTTTCCACCGTTTTCTCTAGATCCTGACCCTATATATATATATATAGGGTAAGGTTCATGCGAGAACCACCTTTATTGCGAGAACCAGAACACAACAAAAAATACCTAAAAAACCTAAAAAAACCTAACCCCCCCAAAGCTAAATGCTAAAAACTAAACCCCCCCAAAAAACTTAAAAAAACCTAACCCCCCCCCCCCCCAAAAAAAAACCTAAACCCCCTCCCCCCTCCCTCAAAAACCTAACCGGTTCTCGCAGTTCTCGCAATAAAGGGTAGTTTCTAACGGATCCTTCTCCAATATATATAATGGTATGAGATAAATGAAATCTGGACGAAAAATTACAACTCAGCCCGACGACCTTTAATATTTAAAGTGGTAACAAACTTTAGTTTGATTTATATATTGTACAAATATTTAGCCAAAATAATTGGATGAGTGATCTTATATAATTTTAAAATTTTCGAACGAAAAATTGAAAATTATACACTTCTAACCGAAATATTGGAGGGGACGGGTGCACCCCCGGGCACCTACTAACCTCCGCCCCTGGACATTGGTAAAATTCTAGTATATCTTAAATTGGAAAGTCCGATGATTTTTTCAAATGCACCCCTAATCTTTTACTATATTGCAATGGTTTTTTTATAAGCACCCCCAAACTTTTACATATTGCAATTTATGTTTCTTTATTTTGCTAGCTCAAAGTTTCATAAAATGATAAGTTTAACTCTTAGACTTAGGGCTGTAAACGAACCGAACGAACACGAACAATGCCATGTTCGTGTTCGTTCGTTAAGGAAATTAACATGTTCGCGAACTGTTCATGAACGCATATCGAACATAAGTTTGTGTTCGTGTTCGTTTGTTAAGCAAATTCAGTTGTTCACGAACAGTTCATGAACACTGGTCTCGAACACAAACGAATGAAAGCAAACAAAAACGAACGCAAACGAACATTTAACTTGAAAATAAAACATAAAAACATTGGCATTCTAAAAAAATTGATATAAATAGTTAAATACAACCATCAAATGATAAATCAAAACACAAGAAGTCTACTACACCACCAAACGATGAATCAAGTTTAACTAACTTAGACATAATTAACCCCAAAATCTCTTAGAATTCCAAATTTTAGCTAACTTAGAAAAAAATATGGTTTCAAGTTTTTAATATCTTTAGATAAAAGGTTTATTGTTTATTTTTTTTAATATAAACAAACGAACATGAACGAACGTAACCGAACATGTTATCGAACGTTCACGAACGCAATTGAACGAACGAGACCTATGTACGTGTTCGTTCGCTAAGCTAACCGAATGAAATTTTTTGTTCAAGTTCGTTCGTTAAGCTAATCGAACGAACATAAACGAACTTCCCGCCGAACGGTTCACGAACTGTTCGCTGAACGTTCGGTTCGTTTACAGCCCTACTTAGACTACTACTTTATCTTAAATTTTTTACAAATTAAACCCTCAAGTTTTTATTGTTTTAACTTTATTCCTATACCATATATAATATAAGTTTTTAACCTATTATTTTCTTTTTTTAATTTTTGTTCACTAATTTATTTTTTAAAATGCTTATTCAAGTTTACCTCTTTTATTCCTTTTCGTGCATATTTGTCGGGTCAAATTCGAGTTGATTTACGTTTAAATGTAAACTTTTTTAGGGAAACGAGTCAGCTCAAATATAATATGTTTTCGTACTTATTTTATGTACGTTTCCATTTTGTTTACATTTCAACATAAATTTTGTATCAAACCGAGCATGGTTAAATATTATACATTTTCACTCAACGGTATAAAATTCGAGTTACTCAACGTTTCGACCCCTAGCAACGCAAGACGGGTAAAATTACAATTATATAATTATTATATAATATATATATTTGTATTAAAAACCGTAGTTGTTGATATTTACACCTCCCAAATTTGGTCCTTTCACTTTGAAAACACCCATGGTTGCCTTTGATGAGAACGCGTTTTCTTTTTTCCTGTTATGGTTTCTATTTTTTTTAAAGCTAGAGTAAATTACATTTTTCGTTCTTTATGTTTGTATCAAATTGCAATGGATAGCCATTAACTTCAATAATTACAATCATAATCCTTTATTTGGAAAACTCAGTACATTTTTCGTCCTTTAGCACTAACAAAGTTAAAATTTTCAGTTAATTCTATTCACTTAAGGGTAGTTTAGTCTTTTTACCAATTTAATTAAATTAAAATTTATAACCAAGCTTTATAATCCAAGCAGTGTCCGTACATCCTTCGCTCCATTCGTCCACCACATCCTTCGCTGATCTGCTGCTTCTTCTTCTTTCCATGGCTCCGGTAAGTTTTACCAAAACGGTGTCGTTCCAATGATAATACTCCGTGTCCGTACACGTCTATCTTTTTATCCTTGTTGATATCACGATCACCGTTGATCATAGATCTTAAACTTTTGTTCGAGATCTGGTTCGTGTTAGCATGCTCGTGATCTTCAGATTTCGAAGATGAATTCGTGTTCACACTGCTTTGGTCCGAAAACTGCCTCGGGAAAATGTAAGTTACTCCTCCTCCGATGATCTTCGTCAACGTAGTGTCGACAAACGGCCTAACTACTCCGACATTGGTCATCATTGTCATTCAATTTCTTAGAAGATCACCCGCTGGTAATGAA
>JARYGA010024038.1:0-48477 GCA_030545235.1 Helianthus tuberosus
AAATGTTAATCAGGAAAAATTAAGTACTTCTCAAATACTTAATTAGCTTAACTCAGTGGCTCTGATACCACATTTTTCTGTCACGGCCCCAGCCCCGGTTTAGGTGTCGCGGGACAGAAAATCCCGTGGTATTATTTAATTGAGTTGATGGCGGAAGATTTTAACAGGATCTTTTAAAACTGATAATGCCTGATTATTTTATTTCATAATTCGGGATAAAACCCCGGTAATTTACAATTAGATGATTTCACTGGGAAATCTTTAATTTACAAAACATGTTTCCTTATTTATATTGAGCCACTTCCTTAAGCTTGTAGTGCTTTACGACACTTTTCCTGGATCATAACAGATCACATGAAACATGTTTGAAAAAGGTTTTGTCAGCGGAAAATACTGGTGAATCATTTTTTTTACTAAAACGACACGTTGTTATAATTTACAATATTAAGAGCGATTACAATGTTTATACATATCAACCATCTACCCACGGTATTTATCACTCGACCACCTATTGGCTATCTCGTTGTCCAATGGTGTCTGTGATTATGGTCATATCACCCCTTGGCTAACCCGTTGTCCAATGGTGACGGTTATCAAGTAATGTATACAAAACCCCACATACCGGCTGTAATTTGGTGACTACAAAGACTTAATCCCTGTAATTATAACTTTGAAAACTTTTAAGAATTTATAAAGCACTTTGATAAAAAGAGAATGACTCACATTGTAGATTTAATGGGCAGAGTTTAAGCCTACTGTTTAGCCTTGTAACCTAAATTAATAACATGCACACGAACTAGGTCAGTAACTAATACAGCATTTACGACAACTCACGAGATTAAACCCTCACAACGAATGACAAAGTGCGATACTTAAACATCCATCGAATTCACGACGAATGACAAAGCATAACCCTAATGTAGGCAGCACTTAAACATCCATTGGATAGTTTTAATCGATCGGACATTGAATCGTAGCAGCGATCGAGTTAATACCCGGTATCGTAGCAGCACCCCACTATAATAAAAGTAAATTCGACTTCAGAGCAGTGAAACTTTGTTTTTGAAAGTTTTCGTCGACACAGAATGAAAGCCCCTGCTCCAAACTATTTATAGGTGAAAAATAGGGTTCACACGGCCCGCATGAACCTTGGCTCAACATTTACGCGGCCCGCGTGGCCGCCTAGTCTACGCGTAGGTCTGATTGGTCACGAGTAGGTTCAACAGCTGGTCAATACGTGGCTCGAGAATGCTTATCCGGTCAACCATACATTGACGCGGCCCGCGTAAGCTTCCTCTTAAGTCTTACGCGGCCCGCGAGAGGACCAAGATTCTGAATTTCTTGATTTTTAATATGAATTAGGGTTTCAGGGGTCCGGGTTTTCACTTACGGGTAAAATTGGGATATTTTTGAGAGTCCTTACAGTCTGGTTCTGCAGGGCTGTCACATCACTGAAAATGGTGATGTGACAGGCCTATTTATAGTGTGAAGGAGAAGGAAGGGAAGGTGGTTTGGTTCGGCTGGCAGTCCGATCGGACAGTGATCGGCTGGTCACTCTTGCCAATCCCAGCCTTCTCGCGTTCCAGTTTATGATTGATTTGTGAGTTAGATTAAGCGTTGCGTATTATTGAGCAATAGAATAACTAGATCACATGATAAAAGTTCCAAAGATTAATAGATTCCGCAAGTGACAAGGTTCCAGTCTCTCGTTCCACCAAGAATCAAGTCTCACGAATCTAAGGAGTCAAGCACCAAATAGATTTAGACATTTCAAATAGACATTCCATCATTAGGCATTCCAAATAGACATTCCATCATTAAGCATTCCAAATAGACATTTCATCATTAGGCATTCCAAATAGACATTCAAGCTTAGATTTAGACATTCAAATCATATAGAATTAGTGTTGATGCATTAATGTCTATCGCCTCCGTCAATTCAAACCGTAGCTGAAACTGAAGAAATCAAGCTTTTATTGTAATATTTAGATAGTTTTAGCAAGGTGGCATTTTGGTAATTAATGAGAAATCTCATTAATTCCAAGGCCTATAAATAGAGAGTTATGACATAAGTTGTAAGACTTTTTGCTCATTTGGTGATCTAGGAGATTCAAGTCTAGAGAGAGAAAGTACTCTCTACGTGATTCTTGTATCGTACACGTTATATCTTTCAATAGATTCACGGTTCTAGTACGTTATTGTGTGTTCGGTCACGCACGTTCACGGATTCCACACGTCGAACGTTCGTTACGCAATCGAACGGTTTCAAAACCGGTCCTACAAGTGGTATCAGAGCTAGGAGCTCGATTGCACTGATCAAACACATTGATTCGTACCAGATTTCAGCGATTTCAGATCTGAATTTCATCTATTTCTTCATCTTCTACTCATTTTTCACGTTCTTACTGAAATTCGTCGAATTGAACGAGATTTTACGGTCCGAATCGGCTGAATTTTTAGTATGTCGTGCGAAATTAATTGAATTACAATCCTACCAAGTTTCAGAATCTAATTCCTAACCGTTTAGGAGAAATCTAAGATTTTTAGTTCGAATTCGCTGTCAAAATTACAGGTTCGCTTGTGAGGTTCGCTTGTGAGGTTCGCTTATGTGGTTCGCTTGTGAGGTTCGCTTGTAAGGTCCGCTCATAGGATAGCAGGAGAGTTCCGCTTATTTGTCCAAATAGGTCCGCTTATTCGAACATTTTCAGTAGTTCTGCTCAAGAGATCCGCTTTTGTGGTTCGCTTATAGTGACATTAAGAGGTCCGCTCATTGTGCAGGTCCGCTCATAGGTGTAACATTAGGTTCGCTCATTTGGTCTGTGACAGGTTTCGCGTTTGTGACATCATATCAAGGGGTATCGCTGTTGTGTGATGAATTAGTTGTCGGCCATTTAAATTTGTGATCAAGTATAATGGTCCAATAACATTGAAGTGCATTTAATACATTGTCGGCCACAATCAAGTGAAGGCCCAATTACAAAATCCGATTTGAGTTGTCGGAAATTGGATCTGGCATCACATTAAATTTGTCGGCTGTATCACATGTATATTAAAGGCCCATGTGACCGAGATAGTGATAAAATTGGTTTGATCTAAAAATGAAGGCCCAATCAGATGTTGTTGATAATGTTGTCGGATTAGTGGAAGTGAAGGCCTAATCAGATTTAGTCACTTAGTTCCGGCCCTATCATCAAACGTATCTTAAACAGTGCACCGACCCACTAAAAATTTTAAGGCCCAATCATTGAAAGTTGTTGAATATGAATTAAAGGCGGCCCAATCAGCTGACATTTACGGCACATGTGATTTGCATAATTGTGTTTTAGATTTTGTATATCCCAAGGCCATTTTCAAAAGGATAAAACTTTGAGCAGTCAACGCATAATTGTGTTTTAGATTTTGTATATCCCAAGGCCATTTTCAAAAGGATAAAACTTTGAGCAGTCAACATATATCGAGTCATACCCAAATCTGTTAAGGTAAATTGTCAAACATCGGATACTTGTCCAAGCAAATCCTACAACCGATCCGTGGTTACTTAGTTTTTGTCATTAAATCGGATATTCATCTGATTCAGTAATTTGATAAAGTGATTGAACTGAGTTTAGATTGTTTTGATTAAAAACATGGATATGTTTGATAATTTTACAGCTCTTAAGGGAGAATCAACTAAAGAATTGATCGAGAGGTTTGTCAAGTTATATCTAGAGATGAAGCGTTGGAACATTAGAAAAGAAAATGAAGAATGGTTTGACAAGTTGGCAAATGCTTTACCAAAAGATGTGTGGGGAACGTATTTGTTAACTTGGAAGAAGAACTTTGAACATATTGATTTCAATTTGAGCTTGTTCATTGAGAAGATTGAAGCTCAAGAACTTGAATTCCAAAAGATTAGAAAAATGAAGTCTGATTCAGGAAAGGAGTTTGATTCTGAGTCCGGAAAGATTGATAAAACTGGAAGTAAAAGTGACAAACAAGAAAAGGTTTCAGAAAAAGCTCAATTTTTTTATCAATCATCAGAGGAAGAAATGATAGTGAAGAAATTCGAAAACTTGAATCTTATAAAAGAGAACTTACACCTGAAAGTTATAATTTTTATTTTGCAGGAAAAATGGAAAAGATCAAAGAAAGACAAGCTGCAAGAGAGAAGAAAGCCGAACCTGAAAAGATGTCCGAGAAGTGCTTAAATTGTAAAAAATCTGAATCAGACAATGCCAAACTCTTGAAGAATATAGAGAGTTTGTCATTGGAAATCAAGAATTTGAATGATGAGATGAAATCTGATGATAAACAGATTCTTGAAATGCAAGAAAATTTTGAGAATTTGAAATCTGAAAATGTCAAACTGTTGAGTGGTTTGAACAGTTTGACATTAGAAAACAAAATTTTGAAAGAAAAGGAAAAAGATTTTGAAAATGAAAAATTGAAAATTGAAAAAGATTTTCAAAGTCAAATGAAGATTTTAGAAGATGAAAAATCTGTTATTTTTAAAAATAATCTTGAAAAACAGATTGAAATAAACTCTCATCTTCAGAAAATCATTCGGCTTGAAAATGAAGCTGAAAAAGCTCGGATGAAAATTAAAGAGCTTGAAGAAAAATTGAAAGGTTTTGAGACTTCGTCATCAATACCAGATTATATCTGTCCAAAACTGATCAATTCTGTTCCAATAAGTGACAATGTCACAAATTTTGACAAAGTCAAAATTGAAGATTGTGATGACAAAGCTGATGATGAAAAAGAAAAAGAAAAGAAAAATATTTTTAGATTTACAAGAAAAATTTTAAAATACTGTTTTGCAATCTACTGAAACAGGTGAATGTTCTAAACAAAAACCTGTTAAGAAGAGTGTAGAACAGAAACAAAAAGTTAAAAATTTGAAAAATTTTAAAAATGAAAATAAAAGCTCATCAGTTCAGTCATCCAATCATTATAAAAAAACCACAAAAATCTGAAAATAAAAACTCACAAAAAGTTGGTGATATGTGGTGCAGGTTTGACCACAGTGCTCAAGCGTCAAATCAAGATTATAGGAGAAGTCATGAGTACTACAAATCAAATCAGTGTTATGATTTGAGTGTTTAGATTGATGGTGGAGATTGGTACGATAACAGGGTGTGTTACAACTGTGGTTTTAGAGGACACATTGCTGTTAATTGCTAAAGTTGGAGGTTTGAGACGAGAAGATGCTATAACTGCCAAATCAAAGGACACATTGCAAAAGATTGCCCAATCAGATCAATGGAAAGATCAAGGGCTGAATCTCAGAAAAAGATGAAGAAATCAGTCAAGGTCGAAGAAAAGCCCAAAGAACAGAAGGTGAAAGAACAGAAGGTGAAAGAACAGAAAGTGAAGCTTTCAAAAGGGCAGAAAGACCGACTGAGAAAGAAAAGAAAGAAAGCTCGAGAGTATCTTGAAAGGATTTTGTCCTCGGGTACAACAAATAAGAGTGCTGATGAATCGTTTCACTCGACAACAAATTCAAGTAAACCGAATTCTTCAGATGCAAATCTGAGGACAAAAGAGGAGATAAAGAAGGTTGAAGTGGTTAGCAATGAATTTGTTTCTTCGGAAACAAAGGAGCTACAAGTTGAGCTAAAAATTGAAACGTCAGTTCCGCCAATGGATGATGTCAATTTTCCATCATTGCGAGCTGAAAATTATAAACAAAAAGTTGATGAAATTGAGATTTCAAATCAATCTTTTTCTGAAAAGAAAGATTTTGATGTTGAAAAAGCCTTTAACCCCAATGTTCTAAACATTTTTGGAAAAATGGTTGACGGGAAAGTCAAAGGGGTTAAAGAATTTTATGAATCAAAACGGTATGTTCAAAACACCCAAGGACCGTCAGGCTTGGGTGAATCTCTTTAACTGAAAAACCTGACTTGCCGGAGTTCCCAGGTTGGTAAGCGTGGAACATGAATCGGCATCTTTCTTGAGAAATTTCACTCTGGTGATTTTTCGCCTTACATGTGGTAAATCAGGGACATTAAGTTGTACTTGATTTTCTACAAATGATGTTTGAGAATTAAAACTGAAATTGTAAAATCTGTCATGTGTATGAAGAAAACAATGTGATGAAGTGACCCCGAATCTACGAATGATTAGTAAACAAACTAATTTTCCGGAAAAACCATTTTTGATTAAAACAAACTTAAGTGTTTTGAAATCATAATGGGAAAATAGTTTGTTGTCAGGGGGAGTTCTGATTGTTTATGCCAAATGGATGGCGATTTGAAGCAATTCGATATCGGTTGTCAATTTACTTGTACAGTTTGTTTTCAAATTTCCTAAAATGTGTTTGCATTTTAGGGGGAGTAAGATTTTTAGAAAATCCAAAAACATTTGAAAATTTGAAAAAGTCAAAAACAGTAAAAAATGAAAAACGAGTTTTGTTGTGAAAAAGAGGAAATGATAGTACATCAGTGGACTATCACAGCATGCTAAAGAAATGAAAAGTCTAAAAGTGATAAATGGTCTCACTATAGATGTGACGGTAGGCTCAGCTAGACTAGTAGTTTTGCGATAACGATACAAACATAAAGAAAAAGCCTAGTTCTAGTGGAAAACATGATCAAAAGCATAGTACTTAGTTTTGTCCTTCTTGATTGTGTACCTACTCAGTAATCGCTGATTGTCGAAAGACATAAAACTGGTTAAGTTTGTGAACTTTCACAACTTTGCTAAAAAGTCGCTGTGATTGTGCATTTCTTTTTGCAAAGATTTAAACTTGTTTTATTTCTTTATTTTGTTTAAGCATCGGACATCCTCTGCGTATACGTGAGTATCGACCTGGATGTTGTTGCCTAAATGTTCTGCTTTATTTTCTTTGGTGTTTCGTTTAAGCTTTGGATCACCTCTGCGTATACGGGAGTATCGACCTGGTGGTTAAAGCCTAAACAACTTCAACTTGTCTTATTTTCTTATTTTGTTTAAACATTGGACTTTCTCTGCGTATACGGAAGTATCGACCCGATTGTTAATGTTTAAACATTCTGCGTTGTTTTCGCACATATCACAGTTGATGAAAGTTTAAAGGCATTACTTGAGTCAGTGTATTGCATGATGAGGGGATATGCTGAGATCGTGGGGTCCATAAGTACTTAGTGCAAAAATTAATATACCTTAACATATCGGTAAGCATTTCGAAAGTTTTTAGATTGAGTTTAAGTGGACAAATATATCGTCAATCGATGTGAATTGTTTAGAGCTTAAAATGAAATGAAGCTTAATGGTGTTGGTGATTTGTCTCATAAACTGATATGATCCTCTTACACAAACTCACAAAAATATGTTTGTACATATTTTATTTCTGCATTACATTTCTCTTTTTATCAAAATCCATAAGGATTTTAGTGTGTTTTAGCCTAATTTTTGAAAAATCCAAAAAGATTTTTGACAACTGATGTTGAAAAGCTGATATTCAAAATCTCAAAGGCTAAACAAGATGAACAATTGGTTTGGTTAAGATGATGAGAAGTTGGAAGATAATCCTCAAATGTTTAGATGATTCATTAATTTGAATCACAATATTGTGTTTTATATGTTTGAGAATTTTGAGTGAATTCTTTTAGAGTCAAAATCATTTTGTCTTAAAAAAGGTTGAGATGTGTAGGTTTCTGATTATGTTGCTACGGAAAGCCAGGCGTCGATCCTAAAAGCACGGAAGCTTGACGAAAGGGGGAGCCTGAAGAGACTACTGAAAGGGGGAGCTGAAGCTGAAGACAGATCCACCGGGATTCTGTTCGAGCAAGAGGGAGTCTATGTTTGCTGAAGACGTTAAATCTTAAAGAAGACTCAAGAGAGAGAGAAAGACAAGTCGCTACGAGTTTAACTACGGATTGACTGCGGCAATATCCAAGGGGGAGTTTGTTGATGCATTAATGTCTATCGCCTCCGTCAATTCAAACCGTAGCTGAAACTGAAGAAATCAAGCTTTTATTGTAATATTTAGATAGTTTTAGCAAGGTGGCATTTTGGTAATTAATGAGAAATCTCATTAATTCCAAGGCCTATAAATAGAGAGTTATGACATAAGTTGTAAGACTTTTTGCTCATTTGGTGATCTAGGAGATTCAAGTCTAGAGAGAGAAAGTCTAGAGAGAGAAAGTACCCTCTACGTGATTCTTGTATCGTACACGTTATATCTTTCAATAGATTCACGGTTCTAGTACGTTATTGTGTGTTCGGTCACGCACGTTCACGGATTCCGCACGTCGAACGTTCGTTACGCAATCGAACGGTTTCAAAACCGGTCCTACAATTAGGCATTTCAAGCATAGACTTAGACATTCCAAAGAATTAGGCAATCCAACATAGATTAGGGTTAAAATAATCAAAATTTAAACTTCAGGGACTAAACTTGACAAGATCCTAAAGTTCAGGGACGCTGGGCGTTACAATTTGTTCCCACTTCCAAACTGGGATGTCCAATGGTTGCAACTTGCCGTATGGCTTCTGGTGCTCTGCTTTGACTTGCAAACATGTCAAACACTTCTCCACATGTTTCACTATATCTCTTTTCATTCCGGGCCACCAATAGTTTTGTTTTAAATCATTATACATTTTGGTTGCCCCCGGATGGATCGAATAAGGAGATTTATGGGCCTCGTCAAGTAGGAGTGCCTTGGCTCCGCATGAATTTGGAACCCAAATTCTCCCAAATCGAGTTTTCAACCCTTGATTACCATCCGCAAAGTCTTTTAACTGGCCAACTATTCTTTCCTTTTTCACATTTTCTTCCTTCATCGCTTCAGTTTGAGATTTCCGGATTTGTTCAAGCAAACCCGATGTTACGATTAGTTGCATCGATCGCACTCGAATGGGCGTATAATTTGTCTTTCGACTCAACGCATCGGCCACCACATTAGCCTTTCCCGGGTGGTAATGTATATCACAATCAAAATCCTTGATAGTTTCTAACCACCGCCTCTGTCTCATGTTTAATTCCTTCTGATCGAAGAAATATTTCAAGCTTTTATGGTCGGCAAAGATAGTGCATTTTACCCCATACAAATAATGCCTCCATAACTTTAAGGCAAACACTACCGGTGCCAACTCGAGGTCGTGTGTAGGATATTTCTTTTCATGAGTTTTTAGCTGCCTCGAGGCATAAGCTATAACCTTGCCTCGTTGCATCAAAACGCAGCCAAGCCCCGAATGTGATGCATCCGAGTAAACTACCATATCATCAGTCCCATCCGGTAATGACAATACCGGTGCATGGGTCAGTTTTTCCTTAAGCGTCTGGAACACCTTTTCTTGGTCCTCGCCCCAAATAAACTTTTCGTCCTTACGGGTTAGTTTGGTTAACGGCATAGCAATTTTGGAGAAATCCTGTATGAATCTCTGGTAATAACCCGCAAGCCCCAAGAAACTTCTGATTTCCGAAGGATTCTTCAGTGGGTTCCATCTTGTCGCAGCTTCTATTTTTGACGGGTCTACTAGCACCCCATTCGCACTAATGATGTGCCCAAGGAACTGTACCTCTCGTAGCCAGAAAGCACATTTTGAGAATTTTGCGTACAACCTTTCTCTTCTGAGCGTCTCTAACACTTCACGCAAATGACTTGCGTGTTCTGCTTCATTCTTCGAATATATCAAGATGTCGTCAATGAACACTATCACCGACTTGTCTAGCATAGGCTTGAAAACCTGGTTCATAAGGTCCATGAAAGCCGCGGGTGCATTAGTTAATCCGAAGGACATCACGAGGAACTCGTAATGTCCGTACCGTGTACGGAAAGCCATTTTCGGTATATCCTCCTCTTTAACTTTCAATTGATGGTACCCCGATCTAAGGTCGATCTTGGAGAACCAATTTGCGCCTTGAAATTGGTCAAATAAGTCATCAATTCTTGGGAGCGGATATCGATTCTTCACCGATAGTTTGTTTAACTCCCGGTAATCGATACACATGCGCATGCTCCCATCCTTCTTTTTCACAAATAGCACCGGTGCGCCCCACGAAGACACACTTGGCCGGATAAACCCTTTGTCGAGCAGATCTTGGATTTGAGACATCAATTCTTGTAGCTCTGATGGCGCGAGCCGATACGACGCCTTAGCCACAGGTTTCGCGCCCGGAATCAATTCGATTCCGAACTCTACCTCCCGTTCTGGTGGTATTCCCGGTAGGTCCTCCGGAAATACATCGGCGTAATCACGTACTACTGGTACGTCTTCAATCTTTGGCGATCCTTTGTCTGGTTCGTTCGCATATATCATGAACGCCTTACTTCCACGCCTCATGAGCTTGTGAGCCTTTAGCATCGTGCACATAACGGGATTACCCCCTTTTTCTCCATAGATGGTAACATGTTTTCCACTTGGAGATGTTAATTTAATCTCCTTGCGGAAGCACACGACCTTTGCGTGATGTCGGGATAGCCAATCCATCCCGACCACTACTTGGAATTCTCCCATCGACATTGGAATTAAGTCTATCAAGTATTCTTCACCATCAATATTCATTCTACAATTTTGGCATACATCACATACGATAAATATTTTGTTATCACCTATTTCTACCTCTAAGGCATAGGTAATTTTGTCAGTTCAAATGAAGGATGTCGAACAAATCCATGTGAAATAAAGGATTTATTCGCACCCGTATCAAATAACACATGCGCGGGAATTGAATTTATGGCGAATATACCTGAGACCACATCGGGTTCCACCTTTGCCTCGGCTGCCGTTAACTGGAAGGATCTGGCTTTTGCTTTCGGAGTGTCCGTGTGTGAATCCTTACCTTCCTTTTTCCCGACTAGTTCCGGGCACTCTGATTTCTTGTGACCCGGTTGATAGCATTTATAGCACATCGATACCTTTCCCGGGCATAATGCAGCCGTGTGCCCAGTTTTCCCATATATTGGACATGGTTTATCTTTAAACCGGCACTCACCCTTGTGCCCTTTCCTGCATACCCTGCAGCTTGGCGACCCGCTCTTTCCCTCTTGTTTCTTTGACGACTCAGTCGTGCGTGCCTTTTTCGTAGGGCTTGGATTAACCACCTGCGCCCTTCTTTCGCCTCTTTCAATCTGTTTCTTCAACTCTATCTCCCGTTCCCGAGCAACGTTTATAATCTCGGTGTGGGTCTCATACTTTGAAGGAGTCATAAACTCCCTATACTCGGCGCTCAACATATTATAGTAATAATATATTTTCTGCACTTCATTTGTTATCAGTTCATCACAAAACTTCATCTTATCCATGAATGTTCCCGTGATTTTATCGATAGATTCACCCTTGTGTCGAAGCTGCATGAATTCTTCCTTGATTTTGTTAATGACTGCCTTGGGGCTATGATGTTTAAGAAACGGCGTCTTAAACTCATCCCATGTCATAGCCTTAGCCGCTTCACTTCCAATGTCTTTCTTCTTGTTATCCCACCAATCTTTCGCCTGACCCCTTAACTGACCCGTGCCATAGGCTACGTAGTCATCTGTATCACAATGGGTTCTTTCGAATACTCCCTCCATATCGCTTAGCCACCGTTGGCATATTATTGGGTCAACCTCCCCATTGTAAATTGGCGGTTTGCACGCCATGAACTCTTTATATGAACAAGGTTTTCGTCCTCCTGACTTTTCCTTTGCTAAATTAGTATTATCCTCCAATTTCTTGATTCTTTCATCCACCACTGATAATACCGTGTTTTGGATTTTGTCGATGAAACCCGACAAGCTATTTTCGATTGCCTTTCCTACCTCCTCAGCAATCATTTCTCTCATTTGCTCGGTGACTCTCGGCACCGCATCATCGTTACCTTTATCCGTCATCTTCAACTGAAATGTTTACATCGAACGTTAAACATTTCATCTATAGCATATGGTTTATTTACTTCGGTTTATTCAAGTTCATAACTTGTTTTCACCGCTCTTAATTAATGCACTTTCAGGGTTTGAGTGTGTTAACACGCTCCTCCCATGCATGTCTATTCATCATTCCCTTTTTATACTTAGTAACTCTACTTAAAACAATTAACTCTTACCGGATGATTGATCAAGCTTGAACCGAACACACTTTGTTAACAACCTTGAGCTCTGATTACCAACTTGTAACACTCGTTTAAATTTCTAATTTAAGTCTAATAAAAGATACTTAATTTTAGATATAAAGTACCATGGTTTAACGTAAGTACAAAATAAAAGTTTCAAAGTAACACCTACTAGTCAACTACCGACTAGTTTAAACATTCATAACATGATTAGCAAATCATTTACATCAAAAACATTGTTTAGACGAAGTTAAGTTAACTCTGAAGCTTTCAAAATGCGTGTTCGGTTCTTGATAACATGCTTGATCACCATCCGGAAAGACCCCATCTTTACCTAGAGTCAAAACCACTTTGAAAGTTAGTCTTGACATAAATATAATGCATATAAACAAATTCTAGTATCGGATCATCAAAAATAAAATAAAATAAAATAAAATTTCCATTTTGATCCTGTCGCGTGTCGCGACGGGCCTTCACGTGGCGCGGGTGGTCCCGCGTGTCGCGCCAGTTCTTCATGCTCCCCTCGCGTGGCGTGGGGGAGTACGTTTTCCAGCAGGTCCAGTTTCTGGACCTGCATTTTACCCAGCTCCGGAAATTCACTAAAATCCAACTTTAAACTAACATAACTTTTTACTCGCTAGTCCGTTTTAACCGATTCTTTTTCCTATGAGTCCGTAATAAAATTACGGATCTAACCATGTAGATTTCACATCACGGAAACCGAGTTACCAGCAATTTATTCACGATCCCCTTATTTCGATTATCCTACCCATTAGCAATAGTTGCATAATACCACATTTCAGTTTCTTATTACTCTTAGACATGGTTACCCAATTCCCCGGGCTTATAACCTTGGCGTAATTGCGCCATTCATGGCTTTGTGTTCCCTTAGAACTAAAAGCTTGTTTCCTCGGAATTCAAACATTCCGTTTCAAGCGACATTTGCAACTTACTTCTATTGTTTGATCCAATATCCCGGATTCACAAACTTAAAGTATCATAACCAAATTCATAAGTGTAGTGCAATCCAACACTTAACAACATACGAGATTTTCAAGTCACTACTTTCATGATTCTTTTTATGGCATCAATTCGACCCGTTTGACTATCTAGTGAAAACCATCACTTTATTAACAAGCCAAACCCAATTCCAATCTTTATCTTGACCCGTTTGATGGTCGAGTGAACTTCGCCACTTTAAAGACACATCAAACGCATCTTATTACGCTACGACTCCATTTATACATTAAACCCAAACATATATGCATAATTTAACGAGACTAAAGTCACGTACCTTTAGAGCACACCCTTCAAGCGCGTATCTCCCCCGGCGTGTCCGCTTGACGTTCCGGATTCTTTGCCTAAAGAGTCCAATTCACAATAAGTTTAGAACCCTTTCATAAGCTTTAACGTATAATTCTCTACAATGATCAAATCTGCGTTTTTACCCAACTTTTAACATTTTAATCCTCACTTAGGCGTTCCATCAAACACCTAGCGGGTCAGATTTTTTTATATAAACAAAACCAAGTTCAAGACTTGTAATAATCATCTAAACTAACTTCAATTAGTCAATTCCATACATGTCTTAACATCAATATTTCCGAAATTACTCTTAATTTCAGGTTGTGCTAGAACAAGATCATAAATTCTAGAGTTTATCAAGTTTTCTTCAAGCTCCTTAATCACCTACAATCATGATTTGAACTCTATAATTATCATGCAATCTTTTGATAAGATTTCACCTAGGGTTTATCCCTAGACACCATATCTCTTCTAATTACATTCATGCAAGACACAATCAAGCTCAATTTCGATTTTTCATAATTAACCTAGAACTTGAGATGAATCAAAATACTAGAATTTCGCATACCTTGTGATCCTTTCAGTGAGGTGATCACTAATTCGTGTTTAGAATTCGATTTGGGACTGAATTGGACCTTCAATTAATCAATTTTTGTGAGAGTTGGGGTTTGGAGAGGAGCTCTTGGTCGCTCCTGTGTTCTGATAGACCCAGGCACACACTTAGGTGTGTGTTTGGGGTTTATTTTATTTGTTAATAAATCAGGTTTCAAGTTTAACCATTCTAGTCCCTCAATTATTGTTTTCTTTATGATTTAGGAATTCTCCATCCATTTATTTGATATCACAAGACTCATATCTAACTGGGTTATCTATTACTTGTTAGTTTGTTCTTGTTTATTCCACGTTTTATAATTATATTATAAAGTTTTATATTTTTGGGGATGTTACACCTTATCTTTAAGTAAGTTGTACATTCACTTCTAACTTTCAATAATTGACAACTTTGACCTTCTTAACCTTTTCTACTTAATAACTTGACACATCATTTGGTTTAAATGACTTTTACGACTTTACACCACAACGTGTACAAATTATTATACTTTTTTTAATCTATATTCTACTTAGAGTAAACTGCAATTTACCCCCCAACGTTGATGTTATGTCGCAATATTACCCCCTGCTGTCTAATTCTGTTTAAAGTCAACATAAGTTATTAACGGTCAAAGGGTATAATCGTCAACATAAGTATTCCATTTGAAGCTTCAGTGACAATGAGACGATCAGGTGGCGTTGTATGGCTGAATACGGCGGTCGCCGTCGTCGCCACGGCGGCGATGTTGACCGGTTACATCTCTGTTTTACACATACTTTGCATATTCCTCCGATACGTAGCATTTTTCTGTTCAATCATTATTTACGATAACATTTACTTCCAAATTAATAACCTCATGGTTACACCAGTTCTTACATCAGTTCATTTACTTGCATTTGTTCATTTTTTTGGATGATAAAATGATTCATCATGTAAAAAAAACACTTACAATATCCCAAATCTGAAGCTTGACATGCCTACCATCAATCTGAAGCTTGGCTGGAAAAGGATCATTAGATAATGGATGATATGTTGTTGCTCTGTTTCTTATTATCATTAGAGTTAATTGCTCGGATGGTCCCTGTGGTTTCATGTTTTTTCACGTTTAGTCCCCACCTTTTGAAAATAGCATGTATGCTCCCTATGGTTTGTCATTTTGTTACTCGGATAGTCCCCCAACATTTACTCTGGGGACTATCCGAGTAACAAAATGACAAACCATAGGGAGCATACCTGCTATTTTCAAACTAACTGACATGTACTCATGGACTATCCGAGTAACAAAATGACAAACCATAGGGAGCATACCTGCTATTTTCAAAAGGTGGGGACTACCCGTGAAAAAACTTGAAACCACAGGGACCATCCGAGCAATTAACTCTTATTATTATTATTATTATTATTATTATTGTTATTATTATTATTATTATTATTATTATTATTATTATTATTATTATTATTATTACTACTAGTTAAATTCACACCCGCGCGTTGCGGCGGGGATCCAATGACTGCAAAACGCGTGTCAGTAACGGCAAGCAGATACCGAATATCAAAACATAAATAAAAATGTCGTGAAAAGGATAGTCAATCCGTCCAAAAAAGCGATTTTAAATAACCTAATATAATAATAATAATAATAATAATAGGACCCACACGTTCTACACGTTGGAAATTCGGTTGTTTTCACTTCAGTTATTACGGTGCTAACACGTTAAAATATGGATGAGCTCGGTACCGGTAACGGCACCGAAAGTACCGATCTGGAAAATCATCGAAATTAGGTACCGGCACCGAAAATGCTCGGTACAATACGGTATGGTATTTGAAGGTAAAAATCAATAAATATAGGTATGGTGCTAGACCGGTGTCGAACCGAAAGTAACGATTCTGAAAACGCCAAAAGGTGGGTACCAAATTGGTACAAAAAATGATTTGGTATAGTAAATTTGGTACCGATACGATACCGGTTTGATTACAGGATTTGATACGATTTGCTCATCAATAATCTAAATATTCAAGTTTATTTTACATGTTACAATTCATTCATTACGTAAAAAGACAAAAAATAAAGCAAAATAAGTTGTTGTGTATATAAAACCTCATTCCAACGAAACACAGTTTACTTACTGTGTGTATGAAAAGTAATCTAAATTGTGCAATTATTTGCAACGTTGCTACAGGATTTGATGAGCTCGATACCAACCGGTACCGAAAATACCGTTACCGAAATTCCCATAAGTGGGTAATGGTACCGAATATACCTGGTACAGTACGGCTTGATACGGTCGGTACTGGTACGACACTGGTATTTGAGGGTAAAACCCGATGAATACCGGTGCCGAACGGATACCGAAAATACACTCAGTTTGGTAAATTTGATAAGTTTATTTTACATGTTACAATTCATTCATTACGTAAAAAGACAAAAAATAAAGCAAAATAAGTTGTTGTGTATATAAAACCTCATTCCAACGAAACACAGTTTACTTACTGTGTGTATGAAAAGTAATCTAAACTGTGCAATTACTTGCAACGTTGCTATAGGATTTGATGAGTTCGATACCAACCGGTACCGAAAATACCGTTACCGAAATCCCCAAAAGTGGGTACTGGTACCGAATATACCTGGTACAGTACGGCTTGATATGGTCGGTACCGGTACGGCACTGGTATTTGAGGGTAAAACCCGATGAATACCGGTGCCGAACGGATACCAAAAATACACTCAGTTTGGTAAATTTGATACCGGTACCCGATACTATTCATTCATTTCTATTTTTATTACTGTTAATTGATTTTTCTTTTTAATATTTATTATTTATTACTGTTCATTTCATTGTTTTTTTAATATAAGGATAATTTCCAAGTTAGTTTTCTAGGTGTATTAATTAATTAATTAATTAATTAATTAATGCTCTGTTTCTTACATCAGTTCACATGGTTACAACCTCATCACTTGAGTTTGCTTGTGTAATGAAGGTAACTTTTTATGTTCGTTTATGACAATGAACATGGTGGAGTAGGCTGCAAATCTGGGTCAGGGAGTGAGGGCGGTGGATTGATTCCACCTTTTTTTTTAACGGCAAATTTGGATCACTGACGGACCACTGGAGTATCATCGTGCCACCAGCAAAACCACCCGATCATATCAATCTCCACTAGACAATAATGCCTATACACCAATTCAGGAGGAAACCCAATAAATGGGAAAAACCCCCTTTGTGGGAATCGAACCCATGACCTAATTGTCATAAGCCTTATCCCACCACCAAGATACCACTAGGCTATAATGCCATGGGTTTGATTCCACCTTTTGAAGGTGACATTTGAACACAGCAGGATCCAAATAACGAATTAAGGGCAGAGAAGAGAGGAATTCTGTTCTAGCTCATGCCAGACGGTTAGAGAGAGAAACCATTGGGGGGTAATATTGCAGAGTAAAACAAACCACATGGGGTAATATGAAATGGTAACATAGTCATTTCACATTCCATTTAACAGATCTGTTAACTTATTTGACGGCAGGGGGTAAAATTGCGACATAACATCAACGTTGGGGGGGGGATTGCAATTATTTCGTTAGAGGGGGTCAGAGTGCTAATTGGCCTAAACCCCATGGGGTAAAATTGCAGTTTACTCTTCTACTATTTTGTGTACGTTCGTAAACTGTATTTGAAAGCAAGTCGTGTCAAATATACTACGTTTTCATTCGATGACCATTTAATTTTTTTAAGTAAAGAGTCGGGTCAAATATAGAATATAAATACGCGCGGCGGGTAAAAATTCTAGTTTCTTACAATTTATAAAGTCAATCCGTTCGAAAACGAATCTTGTCGGTTTGGCCGCTAAAGGCGCGCCATTTAGCACTCGGGACAAATTAGCATACTAACATAGATCCAAGCTAAAATGAGCCCAGATGTAACCTCGCACCAATAAGCTTATCCTAAACCACATCTATCTCATTCACACACACTTCACTTCTTCAATCAGATAAACAACAGTTTTGATCTCTTCAACAATGGCATTAAGCTCAAGTTTCTGCTATTATTCATCTTCTTCTCCAATTTCAATTCAATTCACCAAAAAACCTACAATTTCACTTCCAGTTAATCCTCGTAACGCATTGTTTGCGCTGACGTCATCATCAGATTCTTCAAGTTCAGATGATTTTCCGAAACCGCCTCTTTCAGTTTCAGTTGGTTCAAATTCCGCGCCAAAAGCTCGATTCGTTGCTCGCAGAACGGAATCCGTTTCTGTTCGTCCTCTCGAACGGCCTCTACGTAATGATTTTTACGTTTTTTTGTTTGTTTTTGTTTTGATTTGTTTCGGACTTTATGCATTAGGTTTAGGTTACATAAACGTATGTTATTTGTATAATTTGTTTTAAAAAGCGTGTATGATCTGATGCGTTTTGATCTCAAAAGCCGATGCGCGAGTAAGGCGCATATATGTATAAGAGGCTTTCGTTACTAAATACAAATACTAAGAAGTTATTTATAGTTATTTTAACTTGTTAACTTTTAAATATTATAATATAAGATATTTTCGTCATCTCTAGACATATTTATTTGCTCAATTGATGGTCAGATTTGAAAAACTCGGACATAGTACGGTTAAAGTCCGGTTTTTTTCAAATACTGGTCAACTGCATAAAGTGTTGCGTGACACGTGTTATCATGGGAGGCGCACATCATGGAATCGCGTTGTGTAATCCAGATGCGCGCATTGCTGCATCACAGCGCGAATTTTAAAACCGACATTCTAGCTAGTTGTAATCCGAGTGTTGTTTTCAGTTGTTGGATTTTGACAAACATATTGTTATAGTGGGGATAGTAGGTGTGTCTTATGCGAGGATTCCGATGAATCGGCCGATCATCTGTTCTGCGGTTGCAGTGTGGCGAATCATGTTTGGAGTATGGTGTCTCGCTGGTGCCGGGTCAGTCCGATATTTGTGTTCTCGGTTAGAGACCTTCTTGAACTTAGCGATTGTTCGGGCTTGGGGGAGTTGGCTAAAGAGGCGTTTCATGGGATTCTTATAGTTGGGGCGTGGTGTATTTGGAAGGCCCGGAACAACAAACGTTTCAATAATGCTCTTAAGACGGCTCATGATATTTTCTTAGATATTAGAAGTCTCGGATTCCTTTGGTATAGAAATAGATCAAAGAATAAAGCCATTAGTTGGGCTAATTGGTGTTCTTTCAAATTGATGTAATTGTTTGGTATTTCTTTGGGCCCGCTCCGTTTTTTTGTGGGTGTGGTGTGTATAATATTTACCTTTCAAAAAAAAAAAAAAAAACTGGTTGTTGAGTATAGTTGTAATGAATTATGAACCTGAATTGGGGAAACTATAATTAGTTTGTGAATTAAATTATCTGATTTGGTTTCGATTTTTATGTTGTTTTATGACAGTGGAGTATATGAGTCTTCCTGCAAGCCAATACTCTGTTCTTGATGCTCAGAGGATAGAGAGGATTGATGACAATACTTTCAGGTGTTACGTGTACAAATTCAAGTTCTTTGCTTTTGAGGTTTGTCCTGTTTTGTTGGTTCGAGTTGAGGAGCAACTTAATGGCTGTTCGATTAACCTCTTGTCGTGTAAGGTAATTTAAGTCTTCAAAATTGCATCTTCATTAAAATACCATGCAGAGTTTTGTGGTGTCATTAATGTTAAAAGTTTTGACTAATTGCAGCTTGAGGGATCCCCAATTGTGGTTGCACAAAATGATAAATTTGAAGGTGAGTAATTCACTAGCCTCTTGTCTTCTTTGCTTTTATCATTACTGTGGGAATATATGATTATATGAGTTATGAGATCAAAAGGAAATTACAGTTTTTTACTTTCTTTTATATGATTTCTTTAGATTTGAGATAAATATGACCACATGTAGTGTCATATAACCAAACTCAACAAATAGAACAGCTGGTTTACAAGTGAAAAAAATCTGGACATTTTGCGTAGCAGTGTAGTATTGACGCACGTTAGAACCACAAATATAAGAGAACACGTAAAAAAATTGATATAATATTCAATGCAGAAACTGTTATATTTATAGGGTAAATTTTATTTGATAATAGAGCCAAATTTTGGAAAACTGAAATTAAGTTATATTACATAATGCTTTTCAGGACTCCATTGACACTGGTTTGGTATGGGCATGCAGCTTCTATGGTGAATAGAATATCATGTGATAGCAACCAAAGCAGTTCATCTATGCAAGAACTCACGTCAGACACTGTTATCGAGGTGATCGCCATGTTTCAGAAAAGTTCAAATAAATTATATTTTTTTTAAATCTTGAATTTATTCATTAACTGAAAAATCAACATACTTCTTTATCTGTGTATTCGTTATTGAAGTTCTTTGTTCAGGTTAGCATTGATATACCATTTCCTTTTCGGGCAATCCCAGTTCGTACCATTGAATCAAGTGGGACTCGGGTCCTTGAGCAGATACTGAAGATTATGCTTCCCCGGTTTATGGCACAGGCATGCGATACTTTGTGTTCTTTAGTTTTCTTTTGATTTTTTTAGTGCTGGAAGAATTCTTTCCATATGACTGGAGTTGGCAATCGTGTTGACGTGTTGTGTTAAACACTTAAACGTTGACACGACACGATTAACATGAGTAGTGGACCCCAACAACACACATTTAATTATGTGTCATTTTCTTACGAGTAAAGTACACAGATGGTCCCTTTGGTTTACCAAAATTTTGGATTTGGTCCCTAGCTTTCCAAAAGTACATAGATGGTCCCTGTGGTGTGCGCTTTGTAACGCATTTAGTCCCTAACTTGGCCATGCTAATGAAATGGACGAAGGAATGGAATGGACAAGGTAATGGAATGGACGAGGGAATGCAATGGATCATTACCATTCCATGTCTTGTTTGGTTACCATATGTGAATGGAATGAATATTATTGAGTAATGTTTGGTAGGATAGAAAAACGAAGGAATAAAATCAGCGGTGAGTGGTGGTGGTGGTCGGTGGTAGTGAATTGGGTGGTTATAGGCGGCGGTGGTGGGTGGTGGCGGCGTTGAGTGGCGGTGCGGCGGCGACGACGAGTTGCGATGGCGGCTATGGCAGCGTTGGTGGTGGGTGGCGGCAGTGGCTGGCGGGTTGTGGGTGGCGGCCATGGCGTCGGTGATGGGTGGTGGTGGTGGGTTATGGCGAAGGTGGTGGGTTGTGGTGTTGTTGATGAATGGTGCAAGAGGGGATGGAATGAAAAAAAACATGGAGGGTGGATGGAATAATTTTTAGGGAATGGAATGCCTTTTGGTATGGGTGATTCCATCCCATTGACCAACCAAACACCCCTTTTTCATAACCTTGTAATGATCATTCCATTCTGCCTCTCATCCTGCATGCCAAACACTACCTTAGATTTGTTGGCTAGGAACTAAATTCGTTACAAAGTGCAAACCACAGGGACCATATATGTACTTTTGGAAAACTAGGGACCAAATCCAAAATTTTGGTAAACCACAGAGACCATCCGTGTACTTTACTTAAATACTAAGACGGACATGTTTAATAAGTGGGTTACAACTTACATGAGAAGACACGTTTAACACGATTAAGTTTAAACAATTAAATAACACGAATGACGCAACTCACTAAGCACGTTTTAAGAAATAATAAGACATAAATAACACGATAAAATAGAAGTTACCAAGAATTATAGTCCATATATTGAATTATTTATGAAACTATAAAATTACATCCTGTTGATAAAACAGGTTATAAACGGGTCGTGTGGATCTGTTAACCTATATAACACGATTAGTTAAACATGACAATCACGTTTATACACATTGTCAACCGTGCCAGCACGTTTATGACCTGAACTTGTTTCCCCAACCACCAACCCTTTAACTCCGCCATGCGCCTTTCTTGTAAAATGAAAGTGTCAACTTATTATGTGCAGTTGGTGAAAGACTATGAAGCTTGGGCTTCTGGTGACACCTCAAGGCAGCCTCTTGGAACAGGTGGGATATGAAGATGACACTCTTCCAGTGTTGCAGCTTTACTCTTTCGTCCAAAATGGTTTCAAATCAATCTATGTTGTGTGAAAATGAAATGTTACATGTCAGCTGAAATCGGTTATTTGATCATCCATGGGATTCATTATCTTGGGCAGTTTGTAGTTGTATGATATGAACACCAAAATGTTTTGCTTGTTTTGTGCTTCAAGAACATATGTATGGATAATTTAGCATTCTTCTTTGATGTTAGTTGCTAAGTTGCTTTTACCTATTGGCCCAATTATATAATTCCGGATCTATTTTGTCAGCAGGCCCAAATGGGAGAGAATAAGAGTTCATGACCCTTCTTATGCTCTCAGTCTCCCACGAGTTATGCGGGTTATAATTAACGCGTCGGTCCAAAATTGATCTCCCTTGATATTCGATTGGTTTTGTTGAGGTTTTCTATTCTGTTTTTGGTTCAAGTTGATATTAAAATTGTCTTGGTGCCGATTTGCTACTAGATGTTCTAAAAACACAAAATTTTGAACTTGTAAACAGAACCAAATACATCTGTAGATCTATAACAACCCTTCTTATCTGTTTTTCTTGATCCCTTTGTTTCTTCCATCTACAGATTGGTTGATTTTAATTCTTTTATTTCATTAAACCGACCCAATCTCGCTCGAGTTCAAATTAAGCCGAGGCTGAGCTCAAGTTTCCGCTTGGTTATGTACATTTGAGCCGAGCCGAAATCTCGCTATCAACCTGTCCTGGCTCGGTCCAGCTCGTGAACGGCCCCGGGTTGGTTTGTTTTTCGGCTTTAAAATAAAACCAAACTACTCATATGATATTATTGTTACAACAGAAATTAGAGCTGATACCATGATTATATTAAATGTAAAACACAAGATGGGGATGTAGCTCAGATGGTAGAGCGCTCGCTTAGCATGCGAGAGGTACGGGGATCGATACCCCGCATCTCCAATTTTATTTTTACAAGTTTTATCAATAATTGCTTTTACCCCTCTATTTTTCTTTTTGTTATAATGGACCCCCGGATTTGATTATTATCCCCAAGGTGTAAAAAAGATATGATATACTGCATTCTATATCTAATTTTTCTGAGCTTCTTTATGATTACTCCCACATAGTAAGTTTCCCATGGTATTAAAATTAGAACCTCACTCGTATTTGATGTGTATGAGCCGTATTATTTTAATTAAATAATAAAATTTGTTTATTACTCTATAATAATTTGATTATAATAGTTTTGAATATTCAAAATCATGTAATTGTTCTTTTATTTCAAAATGTCAAAATTTTCATATACTATGGCTACTGGCATACATCGATGGTGTTAACTGGGTCATGTTTGCTGGTTGATAATCTTATACAAACCTTAATATGACACAAACCCAAAAACGACACAAGTTTTTTTGGGTTAACACAAACACGACCCGTTTAGTATTGCGAGGTTTAACATCTAGTCATGTTACGACTTACGAGAGTGTGTACAATAGCAACTGCTATATTTTAACAAGTAATGAGCCTTTGTTTTATCTATGAACTAACTATACAATCGATGTGGCATCACTATGTAGACCAACAATACATATATTGGACATAGGATGTCGTTGTAACAAACTGATTCGTTCTCATAGTTGTTTATTATTATTATATGAATATGAATGTAGTGGTTTAATTATAAAACACCAATATTGCTTTATTACCTTGATTTGCCTTTCTATATTTCTTTTATGTTAATATAAAGGTCATTCATTATATGTGGCAATGATTGGTTCAGGTTTTAGTTCCCATACAAAAAGTATCCCATTCTGTATTTCCAAAAAGAACACCAATAAAGTGGATTCAAATAATTCTTAAATAGTTATTAAATAGAAAGCTAACCAATCATTAATTAAAACTCCTTTTAGTGAGTGGAGAATTTAAGAAAAGAAAAGGCTTAACATAAATTATGATTAAATTGAGTGGCCATAAGTCCATAACTACATGCCACATTACCTAGAACAAAATATTGTGTGAAAAAAGTTTAAATAAATCAAAAGCAAACATGGTCATGAATGATGATTCTTGCATGAGAATAAGTCATAACACAAGGGTCCATGTATGTATATAGATTATGGGGGTTGGTGGGATGGAGGGATGTCCATGACTAAGAAGACAAAAGCATTGGGATAAAGAGAAACAAACCCTTGTTTCATTGCACATGCATGTTATGTTAAGGGTATCCATGCATGTACATGTTGTCCCCATCACCTGCATCACCAATTTTGCTAGGGTATCAGCAAAACTCCATCTCCAAGAAGCCGGCCCGGCCCGAAGGTGTGCGGGATAGGCGACGACTCATGGTCGAAACCCATCGAAGGCCCAATTTGTTTTTGTTTTTGTATTAGGTTTACACTGTAAAGTTAGAATATATACGTAATGAATCGGAAAAATACCATCTTGAAGCACTTGGCGGATCCAGAGATTTTTTCTAATGGGTTCCTTTTGATAAATTATCACTAATCTTTTACAAATCAAACAAGGCTTTCACTGATTTTCACTATTTTTTTCCAAACTGATTGGGTTCCTAGGAACCCACAACATGTGCCTAAATCCGCCACTGCTTGGTTTGTTGGTTTGAAAGTCACTTTAATAATAAGAATACACGGGTTCTAATCCCGGCGTCCTCTGTTTTGTTTTTCTTTTTGTTTCCTATCTATTTATTAAATGCAAATGACATTAATTGCCTAATTTTGTTAAATTGCATTAAATGACTGGTGTTGATTCAAATTACATTAATTCATTTTCATATATTTAAATTATATATATATATATATATATATATAGGGGGCCGCTAGAATGAGAACCACCACGAGTTATGAGAACCGCGAGAACCAAGTGCCACGGAGGGCCGTTGACCACGAAATTTTTTTTACACCTAGATCCGTATATTTTAGGACCGGGTGTAAATTTTCGGTTCAAACGGCGCGCCCGAGGGGGTAGTTTTTTACGCCCAAAGTTTGGGTTTTTTTAATTTTTCTTTTTTTTTAACCAAACTTTGGGCGTAAAAAACTACCCCCTCGGGCGCGCCGTTTGAACCGAAAATTTACACCCGGTCTTAAAATATACGGATCTAGGTGTAAAAAAAATTTCGTGGTCAACGGCCCTCCGTGGCACTTGGTTCTCGCGGTTCTCATAACTCGTGGTGGTTCTCATTCTAGCGGCTCCCTATATATATATATATATATATATATTCTTTTTAAAATTTATATTTAAGAGGCCCGTATTTTCTGTTTGCACAGGGCCTAAAGATTTTCAAACATTTTCGGAAACGGCCCCGCAATGATTAATCATTGCAATTCCTTTAATCTACATTGAGCTTTTGAAGTTAATTAGGGTTGTTCGTCTATGCGTGTAATCGGGTCGGTTTGCGGGTTATTCACGTTATTTGACTTTGAAAAACCCCATTTGAATTCGGGTTGCTAGAAATAACTTAAATTATGATAAAATATATATAAATAAAATGGGTAATTACACTTTCCGTTATTTATGTTTGTATCGGGTTGCAATGGATGTTCTTTGACTTCAATAATTACAGTCACAATCATTTCTTTATAAAACGTCATTTAACCCTAACCTAGTTAATTTTCATTGTTAAATCAAATCTAGTCGTGTGGACCTCATGTGGTGGTGGTGGTTGTCAAAGTGGTGGTGGTGGTGGTGGTTAAATATGCTACATGCCATACATAGCTGAATTTTAACCAGGTTAGGCCAAAAGACGTAGGGTGTAATGATTTTCATAAAGGAATGATTATGACTGTAATTATTGAGGTTAAAGAGCATAAATTGCAATCCAATACAAACACAAAGGATGAAAAAGTGTAATTTACCTTAAATAAAATATATATGCATATATTCTAAAACTATAGAAATTGTATGTTCTGAATTAAATATTCGGGTTGAATTGGTTTGAAAAATCACAAGTTCAAATTCGACTAAAAACTGAACTCAGAATTCGATTAGGAAGCTAACTCGGCTAGAAAATTCATAACTGGATATTAGTTTTGTTTTTTCAAGTTAGATATTCCAAGGGGGATTTGATTCAAATCTATACATATAATAAAAGAAACCATTGTAAGGATACATGTCATTCATTGAAGCCATCTATTTTTATAGATAATTAATATCAATTAAAAAATAATTATTAAATTAAATTTAATATAAATTTAAACAATTTGTATAGGAGATAATATAATATTTTATAATATTTATAACTATGTTATAGTTTCCTTCTTACCCCAAAACCTTATCAAATTTTATATTTACTCTTTCTTAGCCCTTAAGTTCAGAAAATGCAATTTTTTAACCACTTAACTTTTTATGAACTTTGTAAATGTCACTTCGACCCCTCAAGAGTTTTTGTCTTGACGATATAAATTCGAGTTAGTCGGGTCGCGTATAATACGTTATGATTGTACGATAAAATCCGATTTACGTTACGTTTTGATCCAATCGCAATGCAACTATAGGATATATTGAGTTCAATCGGATACTTCAAAACGTGCGTTTTCATATGGTTAACATATCACATAACGTTTGGACTAATCTCTTCGATATAAATTAATATAATGTAAATGATTTATTTATAATGTAAAGTAGTTAAGGATAGAACCTATTTCAAAAATGATTATAAGGGGTAAACAAAAATAGTAATCAATGTTTACTGGTTCTATACTTTTATTTCCGTGTTCAATTCTCAACTCAAATACGGTAATCACTATGTTTACGTGACATTTATAAGAACCATCACCGCAATCACCCCATCCATCGTATATCGAGTACATCCGTTAGTTTTTTTAAAGATATTACTACACAAAATTACATTTATGCAACTTTTGTAATACACGGGGTTTTTTAAAAAAAATATATTTTTTTTTATTATGTAGTATATAAAATTAGATTTATTCAATCCATATAATACATAGGGATTATAAAGATATAACTTTTTTATTGTTTGGTATATAAAATTACATGTGCTCAACACGTATAACACATAAGGTTCTTAAAAATGTAACTTTTTTCATTATTTAATATATAAAATTAAATTTACTCAACCTGTACAATACACGGGGTTCTCAAAGATATAACTTTTTTATTATTTAATATATAAAATTACATTTATTCAAGCGGGGTTATAAACTAGTTATCTTATATGTCAAACCCCCAAAATCCACAAGCGGAGTATCACCGCAGGAGGCGTGACATGACCAGGATCAAGCCACCAATCATATTGAACAACGTATTAAAGTAAATATAAAACCAACCAACAATATAATTGGTGTCCAAAACAAATTAACTAAGTTCAAGTTATCAGCGAAAGCATAAAGTTTAAAACCAAAACATAAGTTATAAGTTCATAAGGTTTAACATGGAACACAACAGTCCATGTCCCACAACGACCTCGTCCCCCTGTGCAAGCTCCATCTAAGCACCTAACGACCTGCAAGACATATAGTAACGAATCAACAACAAAGTTGAGCGAGTTCACAGTTGGGTGTTCGTTTTAAGTTGTTTCAAAAACATAGGTTTCTTTTAGCTGTCTTACTTGTCGTGGGGGTTACCCTATAGTTTAAAAATCCTGATTAATCCTTTCCTTTTACTCTGGCTCCCAGCCGTGGGGGCTACCCCATGAATATCCCACTAGACCCGTTACCATATTGACTACTGACTGAGAAAGTTGGGTGCCCTAACTCAATGCCTATCATCATTGACGTGCCCAGATCCATTAGTCCACCCTCGTCCTCTGCGGCACGGTGTGAGGCTTGTCAAACCTAATAGCGCTATTTAACTAATGACTTGTTCGCCATTGGCCCGACGATTAAGTCGATATAAAAATGAGGGACTTTTGATAGAGTTTTTGGTCTAGTATCAATGTTGTCACCCTTCAGTTAAGAGGGTGGAGGTACGCGTCCCATATAAGGAGATCACGCAGGTTCCAATGTTGTCACCCTTCAGTTAAGAGAGTGGAGGTACGTATTCTAACCAAGAAGAATACGCAGGTTTTCTTTCAATAATTTACCCATTCCCAACCACCGGGAATCCCATGCCTTGTAGAAAGTGTGAACTCACCTTAGGTTAGCTCGGCAGATAAACAAAAGGTCAATCGAGCTGCTAGTGGTCAACCACGTCCTAACATGGTTACCATACAAGTCAGGTCTAGGTTCAAGTAGTGCACGTAAGTTTACACATAAGCTAACAAGTTACGAACACATATCGATCATGGCAAACACGTAGAATCATGGAAACTAGTTAACCTACACTTGACATGTTAAACAGTAGCATACAGTCCACATAAACATAACCCAACTTGTGCGACTCGAGTGATTGTGTAGGATCGGGATTCCGCCCGAATGAGTCGTTCAGAAGAGTTCTTGATCAATACGAAAGGCAGAAACAAACGTATTTATGTTATAACAGTTAGATTTGCACGTAGAATCACTTTAAATGTCGATTGGATTGATTTGACAAAGTTACACGAGCTGATGACACTTCGGCAGAGCTTCGCCACCGGAATCCAAAAGTTCTAAATGAAGACCCAAGACCACATATATATAGGAGATGCCAGACCCCATGAACTTGTCCAGACCCCCACGAACTTGCCAGATCTCATGAACTTGGTCACCTTGTGAGGGGTGGCCTAGCCACTTCGTGAGGGGTGGCTGGTTCAGGTCTGTTTCCTGTTTCTTTCGTACAACGTGTCCTGGTCTATCTATTCTAGTTACATGACTCGATACAAGACGAAGTCAACAGACATATGCACTAACAAACTCCCCCTTGGATGATGACGAGTCTTCAGTGTATTGAGTCTTCAGTCTTGATCGGTCTTCTCGCTCTCTCCAAAGTATTCTCCATTGTACGTATCTTTATCAATCTCCCTCTTACTCTTCAAGAATCTCAACTTTACTCTTTGAACTTTCTAATTCTCTTGATCAGATCTCTTGATTCATTAAGCTCTTCAGCATTAGCAGCTTCTATCTCGAACGCTATTCCAAGATTTGAATATGGCTCTTATGTCTTCAGACTCCCCCTTTCGATAAGCTGGGATCGCAGTCTGGAATTCAAAATCTGCAAACTTTGGATTGGAAACCTGGCTCTAATCTGCATACGCTTATGCGGAAAATCCTCAGGAGTCGAAACTTAGCTCTTTCAAAGCTTTTTACCTGCACATACTCTACCCAAAACATAAGGTTTTTTATTTATAACAATTTTAGAAACTACTTGAAACATTCTCAAATCAACAGATCTCTCATTTATGATCTCTGCTTAACCACTTGTATTCGCAACACTCAAATTTTGATTTAAAATTAATGAACCATTTAATCATTTCAAAATCATTTCTCATTTCAAACAAACTCTCCCAACCTTGTTGTCGTTCATCATGTTTAGCACTTGGAATTTTGAAAATCAGCTTTCCAAACATCAGTTGCCGAAAATAATATGAAGAAAAAATCTTTTTGAATTTTCAAAATTTTATGCTAAAACATACTGAAAATCTTTTTGGATTTTTGGAAATATATTATATACAAACATCTTTTTGTGAGTTTGTGTAAGAGGATCATATCAGTTTTTGAGACTTATCACTAACACCGTTGATCTTGTTTTAACTTTAAGTCTTAAACAAATTCACTTCTGATTGTCAGTATTGTTGTCCACTTAAACTTCTACACAAGTTTCAATTGATTCGAGATACGAATTAGTGTTTTAAGAACTTAAACTTATTCGCGTGTCCCACCTCAGAATATACTCCCGTATCAAACTTCCCTAGATTCAGTCTTACAGGTGAGTATACCAATTTAATATCTGTATTATGGGTTAGTGCGAGACCTTGAGAGCTCAGGTATGAACTTCCGTTCAGTCAAAGAGATGAAGACTCGACTTTAGGTGTGTTCCCTTTAGGGAATCTTTTCTTCAACTGCAATTGATTCATATCTTTCGATATTTTTCAATTTTTATGCAGAGGGTAAGCTTTTAAAGCGCATTAAGTATTATACTAGGTCTAGGCCATTGCTTCCGCAATATCAGAAGACCAGGTATAATACCCCAGATATCAAACAGTATAAAGACCAAGTATCTCAGAATCAGGCAATCTCTCAAACAAGATTTCGGGGGTTACCCATATATCCGAGAGATGTTCCCCACGAGATAAGCAAGTATTGATATTTAGGTTCATATCTCAAATTCAATCTACTAGTCGTGTGAAGTCTACTGGCACATTATCAGTGAGACTTGTTTAAAATCATTTTGACTTTCCATATCTTTAGCATGTTGTGATAGTCCACTGATGTACTATCATTTCCTCTTTTACACAACAAAACTCATTTTTGATTTTTCAGTGTTTTTGTATTTATATTTTATCATGTTTTTGGCTTTTTAGATTTTATCATGTTTTTGGATTTTTCAAATTTTCCAAATTTCTAAATTTTTACTCCCCCTAAAATCAAAAATATATTTCAATTTTTGATTTTCCGGGAAAATTTGAAAGTAAAAGCAATAAACTGTACAAATAAAATGACAAACTGATGTGAATTGCTTCAATTCTCCATTCTTTTGGCGTAAACAATCAGAACTCTCCCTGACAACAAACTATTTTCCCATTATGATTTCAAAACACTTAAGTTTGTTTTAATCAAAATGGTTTTTCCGGAAAATTAGTTTTGTTGATTTCACACATCATGGGGATTCATTCATCACTTTGTTCTTTCAACCACTTGTAAAAATTATCACTTGTAGATTTTTCACTGAAACATTTTTCAAGAATGATGCCGATTCATGCTCCACGATTACCAACTTGGGAGCTCCGGCAAGTCAGGGTTTTCAAGCAAAGAATGATGACACCCAAGCCTGACCAGCCTTGGGTGCATCCGAGTTATTTTCACTTGGTGTGTAAGTTCTCCTCTTTGATTCATAAAATTCTTTTACCCCTTTGGCCCTACCATCGACCATTTTTCCAAAAATATGTTTTACTTTCCCATTGAAAGCCTTTTCGACATCGAATTCTTTCTTTTCAGAATAGAATTGATTCGAAATTTCCACTTTTCCAAATTTTGATTTTAAATTTGCAGCCCGCAATGGTGGAAAGTTGACATCATTCATTGGCGGTACTGACTTTTCTCTTTTTAGCTCAACTTGTGGCTCCTCTGACTTTGACGAGTCAGATTCATCGCAAGAAAGTGGCTCCTTTGCTTCCGAAGAAACAAATTCATCGCCAGATTTAACATCTGATTTCTTAACAACCCACGTTTGATTGTTAAGATTCACATTTCTTTTGTAAAAACGTCTTGAACTCTCACCAACTTCAAATGTAGAATTTTTAAACACTTTGAATTTGTCCGTTGGTGGTTCATTTTCATCAACAATTTTTTCTTTAAGTTTAGAAAGAACTTCCTGTTTTATGTTGGTTGCCATTGGACAGTTCCAGGCGATGTGACCTACTTTTTTGCATCGGTAACAAGTTCTTGTCTCCTTTTTCTGATTAGCTTCATTCTTCTCATGTTTCCGTTTTTCTGCAAGAAACGCTTTGTTCGATTGCTTCCAGAATGAGCTCTTTTTCTCTTCTTCAGAACTTGCCCCTGAAACAAATTTAGTTTTTGGTTTATAAATTTTCACATTTTTATGATTTTCGGGTGGAATAAAACCCAATCCATTCTTTTTGAAATTACTGTTATGGTTTGGTTTCTTTCGATAACCAGAACCAGAACTGTAACTTTTTTTCTTGTTCAATCTTTGTTGAACTCTTGAAGTGTATTTTTTAGGTTTTTTAGTAAGATTTACATCTTTTATTTCAGAAATATTAATTTCTGTTAATTTGAAAACCTTGTTAATCATTTCAGTTTTAACACCTCTTATTGGAAATTCTTCATCAGAATATAATTTGTCGGAGTCATTCAAATTATTTTTTGATATCAGAAAATATTTATTGTAAACCCTTTTGACCGATGATTTCGAACTGTCAACTGATGAACTTGAGCTCTCAGATTCAGACTTTGACTCTGACTCCTCATCCTTATCCAACACCTGATCAACCACTTTCTTTATTAACTCAGACTCATGATCAGTGTCAGACGATGTGAATGTGACATCAATGTTGTCTGGTAACTCATCAGTTGTTTCAGACTTTAACTTTATATTGACTGCCTTTTTGACTTGTTCCGAATTTGGTTTTCTGGGAGAATAACTTTCCCAGATCGGAGGCGGACACTTGTTATAATTTGCACTTTGTTTCTTACCAGTATCCGTATCTTCCGACTTCTTATCTTGAAAGGCTTCAAAACCTGCTACTGTCGGATAGATTCGATCAATCAAGTAATCAGAACTTGAGTAACTCATTAGCAATCGTCTGATTCTTTCATTCTCAATCTTTTCAGTCTCTAATTCTTGCTTCAACTTTGCACACTCATCAATATAGTGATTGTTGGCCTTCTGCTTAGACATCATCACTGCATTCATCATTGTCAAAGCATCTTCCCTTTCTGAGTTTGTCTTTTCCAACTGATTAACTGTTCTGTTCAACACATCATACGATTCTTTTACATACTTAACATCAAACAACAATTTTTCTTTCATCTTATCTAACTCACTAAACTTCTTATCTTTCTCTTCACAATGTTTGCATGGTTCCAAACATTTTAGACAATGTTTTGTGACCTCTACAATCTTTTCAATCTCAACAATCTTCTCAACAACTTTAACTTCTTCACTTTGTTCATACTTCTCTTCCACCTGAACAACATTCTCACATTTTACCTTTTTCTTTTCTTTTGCTGCTTGTCTCTCCTTTAGCTTCTCTAATTTATCTGCAAAATAAAATTTGAAACTTTCAGGAGATAAGTGAGTTTTACCAATGTTTATTTGTTTAATTTCTTCATCATCATCACTGCTATCAATTGGTGATTGATCAAAGACTGGTGTCTTTTCTGAACTATCTTCTGTAGAGACAGACTCTCCATCTTAACTTTTCTCATCATTTGCAAATACATCCATCCATTCTTTCATCAACTCTGGCTCTTGAATGATTTGTGCAACAAATGCTCTAAACTTTGAGTTACTTTCAGCCGGAATATATTTGTTCCAGCTAAATCCCTCTTGCAATCTTTCATCTTCTTGATCTGGAGGCATAGTAATACAAGCTTTCTTCTTTCCATCTTCAATCGGAATAGTACGGGATGATGACGGTTGTTGAGCTACCTGATGATATATTGCTTTCCGATAATATTCATTGTTCCCGAAAGGATTCTGAGCTCCACCTGCTTCTCGGTTGGTACATTCCCTCTCGAAATGTCCTTTTTTCCCTGCATCGAAAACAAGTAACTTTAGACTTATCAAAACCTAAAGTAGAAACATTAGCATCACGTAAGTCATTTCTTCCAGTAATCTGCTTAAATTTCTCAGCTCTCCTCAACACACTCGCTAAACACCACTTAATATCCCTTAGCTCCATTTCCTCAGCATCAATCTGATCGTAATCCTCTTTTGTTAACATAGGATTTCCGATCCTCCTCGCAACCAAACTCTCATATGATTCTAACACGGTAACTAGTAATGCCATATGACCTTTAGCGACTTCTTCAGAGAAATTCTGACCGTTCTGAAGATGCAACGCGATGTTACATTGTAGCATATGACCACTACCATTATTTGAGCTTTGAGACTGATAATTTGAAGTTGAAACATTAGGATTAACACTCGAATATGAAGAAAATCCATTGTTGTTGATTGAACTTTGATTGAGTGATCCGGATGAGTTTTCTGCGTTGAAAGCGGTCTGGATCTTTGGACTAGCTTCAACATTTTGAATATTACCTTTGAAATACATCTTGATATCTTGTTGACCACTTGAATTGTTCATTCTAGCGATCTTTTGTTGTTCAAGATCTTGTCCTTCATGTTTTTCAATGAATTGAGCAATTGACAATCTATCATACTCTCCGGCATTCTTCAAAATCATAAGATATGTACCCCATTCATTTTGAGGTAAAGCATCGGCTAATTTTTCAACCCATTCCTCTCGATCTTTATTGATATCCAACCGAGTCATTGAACGCACTAAATGACAATATCTCTCAATAAGAGTCTTTGTAGTTTCACCCGCAAACTTGAAAACAATTCAAATTCTTTCTTTAATAATGATTTTTTATTCTTGATCATCTTCGTACTTCCTTCGAATTTTGTGCGAAGTGCTTCCCAAATCGAACGTGCACTACCATCATGTTGAAGTAATACGAAAATGTCTTCTTTCACAGCTTGTTGAAGTAAACTTATCATCATTTTTTCTGCCTTGTACACGTCGTCTCTCTTTATCCGAAAATTCAGAAATAATCTTTATAACTCCCACATCAGAACGAGGTCGAACATATTTAGTTTCAATACAAACCCAAGACATTAGATGATTTGCTTGAACCCAATTCTCGAACCGTTCTTGCCAACTGTAATATTCTTTAATGCTCATCAACTTAGGAGGTTTCTGTAACGTTCCCGTTTCATTCTCCATGTTTACGTTCTGAGCAACTGAACTTGCAGTAGCTGAGGTAGTACTGAACGCGTTATAGAATTCTTTTTCCATGTTTCGGTATCAAAAGTTTACAATAACATATTGTTCAAATGAACTGAGTTTTCAAACGATCTGGTAATTCACATGATCTGAGATCAGTTCGTGCGGTCTAAAGTTCAAACGACCTGGAATTCAATCCGTGTGACCTGGAGTCAACTCGTGAGACCTGGAGTTAACCCGTGTGACCTGGAGTCAATTCGTGCGACCTTGAGTCAACTCATGCGACCTGGAGTCAACTCGTGCGACCTGGAGTCAACTCGTGCGACCTGGAGTCAATTCGTGCGACCTTGATAATCTTCTAGCGGTTTGGGATATCTAAGTCCAGAACTCCATGATTTTATCAAATTTTAATCAGTTTTAGGTGTAATTTGGTCCAAAATTTGTTCAAAAATGGTGTTTTACGTGTTATATGTGAAATTCAGACCATTTTAACCACAAATTCACAGTTAATTTTGAGAAAAATTTGTAGAAAGTGAGTAGAAATCAGATTTATCGGTGAAAACAAGCTGAAATGGTAAGAACTCTTCCTCCTGAGCTCTGATACCACTTGTAGGATCGGGATTCCGACCGATTGAGTCGTTCAGAAGAGTTCTTGATCAATAAGAAAGGCGGAAACAGACGTATTGATGTTATAACAGCTAGATTTGCACGTAGAATCACTTTAAATGTCGATTGGATTGATTTGACAAAGTTACACGAGCTGATGACACTTCGACAGAGCTTCGCTACCGGAATCCAAAAGTTCTAAATGAAGACCCAAGACCACATATATATAGAGATGCCAGACCCCATGAACTTGTCCAGACCCCACGAACTTGCCAGACCTCATGAACTTGGTCACCTCGTGAGGGGTGACCTAGCTACTTCGTGAGGGGTAGCTGGTTCAGGTCTGTTTCCTGTTTCTTTCGTACAACGTGTCCTGGTCTATCTATTCTAGTTACATGACTCGATACAAGACGAAGTCAACAGACATATGCACTAACAGATTGGGCCACTATGGTTGTGCAAGCCCAATCATCTTGTGCGATCCAAAGGATAAAACCCAATAAACATCCGACCCAACCTGTTGTGCGTTCAGCACAATCTTGTGCGACTAACAACGGGTTGTATGACTCAGAAAGATACCCGACCCAACAACAATGTAATCCAAAAGTTATATGACCCAAACATATAAACAGACACTTATCTTGTGCGGTCCAAATACACTTGTGCGATTCAGTGTAACTTATACGATTGGGTTTTTAGGATGTTCGGCCCAACAACATAACATAACTTAAACATTTATGTGGCCCAAGGTATTGTGCGATTGACACGGTCTTGTGCGATCCACAATACCTTGTGCGATCATGCATAACCTAATTGTACTTTGTGTTTTACTCAGTTGTACCGAGCTTGTGCGACCGAGGGCTTGTGCGGTCGAACAAGCTTGTGCGATCAGTTATCTAATCCCCTAATTTTATGCAATCAGTTACAATTATTCTAACAGTTTCCCATTTTCCATTTACTCGATCAAAATAGCCGAACAGTTTCCAATCATGCAAATCATCGATCAATCAAACATTCAATAACTAATTCTTATGAACACATGATCATAACAGTCATTAATCAATCAGATTATTAGACTAACATATCCACATGTTAACATACAACCTATCATGCTAAATCAATTAACCATTCGAATGCAATCCCATAATAATCGATTAATATACGTTCGGTTCTTGATTAAAATCATACTATCATCGATTCCCTATGTTGATCTAAACATACTACATATGTGAGCCGATTACAAGAACACCTAATCTCATCAATTGCATTATAATCAACCATATATCATCCCTAAATCATTATCCATAATCATAACATACAAACAATAGTAAAACACTAACCGGTTGGAAAGTATAACAAAGGTCGTCTCGAACAGGAAGATCTTCAAGGGAGAAGAGATGTTGCCATCGAGTTCGAGAGAGAGGGAGAGAGATTTAGGGTTTGGTGTGTTTGAGTGTTTTGCAAATAATGAGGAAACAAAACCTCATAAGGGTTATGTGTTGGTTTAAATAGGGAAGTGGGCCGAACCCTTGCATGGGCCGCCCCTTGGTCTCGAATTCAAGTATAATGGGCCGAAAGGAGTAAGTGGATCGAAACATAATGTGCGCCCCAAAGGTGTCTTGCGATCCAACTCAAATTGTGCGGTTGGGTTTGTGTTGTGTGACCACATTACATATATACATACATTACACATAACCACATAACCTAATAAACATAACATTCCATTAGCATCAACGTGTCACATAATCACATAACTTTCAGGCATGTTACATCAACGTACAATGAAAGGTTTGAAATACGAGTTGTCACATCATCCACAAGTTGAAATAAATTTCGTCCCGAAATTTAGTACGTAGTTACTGAGGAAGCTAGTTAGTTTGCGTGGTTTCCTGGTTTTCCTGGGGTGTCACATCATCCCCCCATTGATTTGGAATTTCGTCCCGAAATTCCGCAGTAGCTTCAGCCTCAGTAGTGGTTTCACCTTTTTCGAACAACTGGGGATACTTGTGTTTCATTTGGTCTTCTCGTTCCCAGGTAAACTCTGGGCCACGACGGGAGTTCCAACGAACTCGAACAGTGGGTATCCTGGTACATTTGAGAACCTTAACTTCTCGATCCGTAATCTCTACTGGTCCCTCGATGAATCGTAACTGATCATCGATAGTGAGTTCCTTGAAAGGAACTATGAGGGTCTCATCTGACAAATACTTCTTCAGATTCGACATAACGTGGATTTAGCTTGCCCCGATTACCAAAGTGAACCACACCTTTCCAAGGTGAGACTTTAAGTAGCACTCGATCCCCAACCTGGAACTCGAGCGGTTTCCTGCGCTTATCAGCATAGCTTTTCTGACGATCACGAGCTGTCGCCATTCGTTGTCGTATCTGGGCAATCTTTTCCGTCATGTCGACGACGAGTTCTGGGCCAGTGATTTGGCTGTCACCAACTTCTGCCCAACATAAGGGTGATCGGCATTTCTGTCCATACAACGCCTCGAACGGAGCAGCCTGGATGCTAGTGTGGTAACTATTATTATACGAAAACTCTACCAAAGGTAGGTGCCTTTCCCAACCGTTACCAAAGTCGATTACACATGCTCGAATCATGTCTTCAAGAGTTTTAATGGTGCGTTCAGTCTGTCCATCCGTCTGTGGATGATAAGCTGTGCTCATATCTAGACGTGAGCCAAAGGATTTGTGAATCGCTTGCCATAAATCAGAGGTAAAACGTGGATCACGATCAGAAATGATGGAAGTTGGCACCCCGTGCCTCGAGACTACTTCCTTCAGGTAGATGTCTGCTAAAGTAGAGAACTTATCCGTTTCTTTGATAGCCAAGAAGTATGCAGACTTGGTTAGTCGATCCACTGTCACCCAAATGGTATCGTTTCCTCGTTGAGATCTAGGTAAGCCAGTAACGAAGTCCATGAAAACTTGCTCCCATTTCCATGTCGGGATCTCTGGTTTTTAAAGTAGGCCTGATGGCTTCTGGTATTCAACCTTGACCCTAGCACAGGTCAGACATTTACTAACATAGGTCGCTATGTTAGCTTTCATGTGGGGCCACCAGTACGTAGCTTTGAGATCGTGGTACATCTTATCAGAACCAGGATGTACTGAGTAATGAGACTTGTGTGCTTCATCCATCACAAGCTCACGTAGATTACCATGAATTGGAACCCAGATGCGCCCTGCCAAGTACTAAGCACCGTCTTCCTTTAGTTCTAACCGTTTCTCCAATCCTCGTAGGGACTCAGCCTTGATGTTCTCTTCTTTCAATGCTTCAATCTGAGCATCATGAATTTGGGCAGGAAGACTAGAGTGAATGGTAAGCTGTAATGCACGTACACGCTTAGGTTTGGTTTCTTTATGACTGAGGGCTTCAGCCACCACATTGGCCTTGCCTGGATGGTACTTGATTGGGCATTCATAGTCGTTAAGGAGTTCGACCCATCGACGTTGTCGCATATTCAACTCCTTCTGATCGAAGATATGCTGGAGACTCTTGTGATCAGTATAAATGGTGCACTTGGTACCGTACAAGTAATGTCTCCATATCTTAAGAGCAAACACCACTGCTCCCAACTCCAAGTCGTGAGTAGTGTAGTTCTTTTCGTGGACCTTGAGTTGGCGCGATGCGTAAGCAGTGACTTTCTCACATTGCATCAACACACAACCAAGTCCTTGGATTGACGCATCACAATAAACACAAAATTGTCTGTGCATTCAGGCAATGAGAGAATAGGTGCGCTACAAAGCTTCAACTTCAGCTGCTGAAATGCGGATTCCTGAGCATCACCCCAATAGTAGGTGACACCCTTCTGAGTTAAAACAGTAAGAGGCTGCGCAATCTTCAAGAAATCCTTGATAAACCTTCTGTAGTACCCTGCCAATCCCAAAAATTGACGGATTTTAGTTGGAGTTCGAGGTGCACGCCAATTCCTGATTGAGTTAACCTTGGATGGATCGACATGAATCTCATCCTTATTAACGACGTGGCCTAAGAAATGGACTTCACGAAGCCAAAAGTCGCATTTCAAAAACTTAGCATAGAGCTGTTCTGTTCGAAGAAGTTCCAAAATGAGTCGCAGATGACGCTCGTGTTCCTCCTGACTCTTGGAATAGATCAGGATGTCGTCGATGAAAACAATAACGAATTTATCCAAGTAAGGTTTGCACACTCGGTTCATAAGATCCATGAAAACCACAGGTGCGTTTGTCAATCCAAAAGGCATAACCAGGAACTCGTAATGTCCATAGCGAGTCCTGAATGCGGTCTTAGAGATGTCCTCGTCTCGGACTCTCAGCTGATGATAGTCCGATCTTAGATCAATCTTAGAGTAAAAGCTCGACCTTTGCAACTGGTCGAACGGGTCATCGATACGAGGGAGGGGATAACGATTCTTCACGCACCTTGTTGAGTTCGCGATAGTCAATGCACATTCGAAAGGTACCGTCTTTCTTCTTCACAAACAAGACTGGAGCTCCCCAAGGCGAAGAGCTGGGACGAATGAAACCTTTGTCCAAGAGCTCTTGTAGCTGTGCAGACAGTTCTTCTAGTTCTGATGGGGCTAGGCGATAAGGTGCACGAGCTATAGGTGCTGCTCCAGGAGCCAACTCGATTTGAAACTCGACTTGACGATAAGGCGGAAGACCAGGTAATTCCTCAGGGAATACCTCAGGAAATTCGCGTACGATCGGGATGTCTTCTATCTTCTTTTCCTTCGTTGAGGTGTCAGTAACGAGGGCTAGTATAGCAGTGTGCCCCTTTCGCAAACACTTCTGGGCCTTAAGGAAAGAGATGATGCCCATGACAGCACCACTCTTGTCACCATACGAGAGGTTCCTCACCAGAACGAGGAATGCGGACGATTTTCTCCTTGCATAGAATCTCTGCTCGATGTTGAGATAACCAATCTATCCCAATGACGACGTCAAAACTACCAAGAACGATGGGGATAAGGTCGATAGAGAAGGTATGACCAGCGAGTGTGAGATTACAACCCTTAACTATTTGTGTGGCCTCAAGACTTTTACCGATGGCTAGTTCTACAACATGCTTGGTGTTTAAGGGAATTGGGGTACGCTTAAGCATCTGACTAACTTTTAAAGATACGTAGCTAGTATCGGAACCCGAATCGAATAAAACAGAAACAAAGAAATCATCCAGTAGGAACTTACCCGTCACGACGTTGGGATCGTTCCTCGCATCACCCTGACCAATCACGAAAGCACGTCCCCTAGCACCATTGCCATCGTTGTAACCCCCATTGTTGTTCCCATTTCCCTGGTTGTTGTTGTTCTGATTTTGGTTCAGCTGGGGCCAGTCTCTTTTGAAATGGCCCTCAACACCACACTGAAAGCATCCCTTGTTGTTACCCTACTGTTGCTGACGCTGGTTCTGTGGAGTCTGTGGCTGCTGGTGATGTGCAATAAGTAGTTCAAATAAATAAACTAAAATAAACCTACATTTAGACTCAAGTAATAATAATCTAGACTCTCTAACTTGACTAAACTACTCACCGGCAAGTGAACCGGTCGACTCTAGCAAAGAAAAGCAAGTCCGGATGTCGAACCCACAAGGACTCTAATTAATTACGTTAACAACTTTATTTAGACTACTACTGACGTGACTTAACTATTGTTGGGATGACTTGGGTTGGGCTAACCCATGGTGAATCGGAAATAGGGTATATCACCCCGGCATCTAACAACTTGAGCACTTCCTTCTTAACAACCTCTTGCATGTTCGGATTTAGGCGTCGTTGAGGTTGCACCACCGGCTTATAATCATCTTCCATGAGTATCCGGTGGGTACAATAGGCGGGGCTTATGCCCTTGATATCCGAAAGTCGCCATGCAATGGCTTCCCTATTCTCTCTCAACGCCTTTAACAACCTACCCTTCTCCCCCTCCTCTAACTTAGACGAAATAATGACGGGAAAATCGGACCCCTCACCTAAGAAAGCGTACTCTAAGTGGGATGGGAGAACCTTAAGCTCTAGTGGGGCGGGTTTCTCTATCGGTGTACTCTCAATCTCACTTTTTACTTCACTCAACTCTAGCACTTCGGGGACCCACTCGGTCTCTTCTACTTCCTCACTCTCGCTCACAACCTCCTCTACCTTCTCAACTACCTAATCTAATTTACCCTCAACTAAATCGGCTCCACTAATATAGTCAAAGCAATGGTCGACACATGATAGGAAAGACTCTATGAAATAGACCGAATGACAAGGACTACTAAGATCATCGGAACCACTAGGATGTTCCATGGAGCGTGCTATCTCGAAAGTGACTCTCTCCTCACCGACTTGGAGTGTGATTTTTCCGTCGAAGACATCGATGATAGCCTTGGCGGTACACAAGAATGGGCATCCTAGAATGATAGGAACCTTCTCATCGGCTTCCATATCAAGAACGACAAAGTCTACGGGAAAGACGAATTTATCCACTTTGACTAGAAGGTTTTCGATTATGCCACGTGGATACTTTATTGATCTATCGGCTAGAGACAAAGACATACGTGTAGGGGACAACTCTCCTAGACCTAACCTCTCATACATGGAATATGGCATGAGGTTTATACTCGCTCCTAAATCGGCTAGGGCCCTACACTCGGTATCACTCCCAAATAAGCATGGAATGGTAAAAAGGCCCGGATCCGTCAATTTTTCCGGGACCTTGTTCAAGACTACGGTGGAACACCCTCCACTAAGGGGAATGTTAGAAACCTCTCCTAACCTATCCTTACGTTTTAGAAAGTCCTTTAAAATTTTTGCGTATTTAGGCATCGATTGAAGGGCCTCTATGAAGGGAAGGTTAATTCTAAGTTGCTTAAAGATTTCTAAAAATTTCACGTACTCTTTGGAATAAGTTTGATTTTTAAGACGGGAGGGAAATGGAGCACGGGAAAGATCAACAGTGGGTGATGGAACAACTTGTACGGGCCATTTCTCTATACTCTTCTCACTTGAAGGCCCCCCGGTGTGTGCGGTACTTGCTGGGATTAACCTAGGTTGCACTTTACCGGGAGCCTCCATTTCAATCTCTTCGTCTACGGGGTCCTCATATTCTAACTCAACACTCTCGAGTCTCACTACCTCTCCTAAGGTCCTACCACTACGAGTCGAAATTGCCTTCAAAGTGTCAGATGGGTTGGGCTTTGTATTTCCTGAAAATTGACCGGGAGGTCGTTCTTGCAACTGGCGTGCAATATCCCCAACTTGCCTTTGCAGGTCTAAGAAATTTGAATGGTTATTCTTTAGGAAGGTAGCGTGTTCTTCTAAGGTACGTTGGGTAGCCTGGTCCTTAACCACTAGCTGGGTAAGAAGGTCCTCTATCCTAGATAAACTACCATTTGACCCCTCATTCCTAGGTTGAACCTCTTGGTTTGACCCCTCACCTCTGAACTGCCCCCTGAACCTGAACTAGCAAATTGACCTGTTTGACCCGAACCCCCACTAGAATAGAAACATGGCCCCCTGCTTTGATATTGACCTGATGGAAAACCAGGGGGTTACCTGAAGAGCGATAAGTATTAGCACGCCATTTAGAGTTACTATTGCTGAATGGGTTAGTTGGACCCCTATTTTGACCTGCTATGTACTCTACCTGTTCTAGGGTTAGTGTTGGGCAATCTACGGTGTCATTTCCACCTCTACAAACTTCGCACCTATCGACCTTCTTCTTAATTTCTAGCAACTCTTTGGTGATATAGTCAAGTTGAGATGCTACCTTTGAGTCTGAAACGACTTGGTTTACTCCTCGAGAAGATGAGGAAGTAGTCAGAGGAATGGAATTCCTGCTGGTAGCACTATGATCTATATCAGCATGAGCGAAGCTCTCAAAGTGATCATTGCAGTCGGCCACAGTTTTCTTTCCCATGAGATGGCCTCCTGCAGATGTGTCGAATCGGGCCTTACACTCAGGGGTGAGACCATTGTAAAAAATTTCTACTAAAGCCCAATCCAAAAGCCCATGTTGGGAACAACGCGAGAGTAAAGTTTGAAACCTCTCCCAAGCTAAGTGATATGGTTCGTCAGGTTCCATTCTGAATGAATGGATCTGATCTCGAAGGCGAGATGCCTTCGCGGGTAGGAAATACTTAGCAAGGAATGCATCTCGAAGTCCAGCCCATGTGGTATAAGTACCTGCTGGCTGCGAATCGAGCCATGTGGCTGCGCGGCCAGCAAGCGAAAAAGGGAAAACTTGGAGATAGCGGGCATCAAGATTAACACCTTCGATACCGAAGGTGCTGCAAAGACGGGTGAGACGGTTGATATGTGCAGGCGCATCCTCATCATCACGACCGTGAAACTGACAAGAGTTGTTAATGGCGGTCATGATGTATGAGGCAATTTGCCAGGACTTGTCATTGGTGATTTCAGGGATGGTGATGGGTGAGTTTGCGGTAAAACCCACGGTGGAGCGTTGGTGGACAGTTTGGTTTTTGGCCATTTGGTGAACTAGTGGTGGACTAGTTGGACGGGAAGGTGGTGGGATGACGACTTCGGGGTGAAGTCAAAGTTCGGTGGTTTAGATTGTAGTGTAGAGTTAGAAGGGGCTGAAGATGAAGTTGAAGATTTTCTAACCTGTAAACTAGGTGTGGAGAAGGAAGACTTGTCGATCGGTGGCTTCACTAGTCCCTGAGAACGCGTGTGGGGCATGAACTGCAAAACCGAGAACAAACAAGTAAGACGACTCCAACAAAAGACTCTAAAAATAAAAAGACACTAAAGTTACTTGGACTCCTACGACTCAAAAACACACAAAAAACACGTATAGATATCAGCTGAAATCCAAACAAAGTAATTAACGCAATTGCCAAGTGTCCCCGGCAACGGCGCCAAAAACTTGATGTGCAATAAGTAGTTCAAATAAATAAACTACAATAAACCTAAATTTAGACTCAAGTAATAATAATCTAGACTCTCTAACTTGACTAAACTACTCACCGGCAAGTGAACCGGTCGACTCTAGCAAAGAAAAGCAAGTCCGGATGTCGAACCCACAAGGACTCTAATTAATTACGTTAACGACTTTATTTAGACTACTACTGACGCGACTTAACTATTGTTGTGTTTTAAAGGGGGGGGGGGGGGGTTTACTAAAAATCCTAAAACTGAAATTGAAATAAAACTAGACTATGACACGAACAAGAACTAAGGTTTAATTCAAATGAGATTAACGACTACCTAGGCTTGAATCCAGTTTAACTAGGAATGGATTTCTAACGGTACTATTGTGGTATGGAATCGGGATTGTAAAGTACTAAACCCTAAGGTATTTCATGCTAAGACTTCCCGACCCTTCTCAGGAAGAAACCTAGGAAACCCTACAAGGCTATTATGAACACCGATTGTTAGACTTCCTCTCAGTCCTCAAACGTCTCTAAAAGTGCCCTAATTTGACTATCTACCTCTCAGCGCGACAGTCTAAGGCAATCCTAGATTCTAACTTGGTTTAATAGACACAGATGCGATTAGGGAACTAAGACTGACTTCTCTCAAAACCTATCTTAGCTATATATCGTACCGAGACCTACTAACTAACTCGAGCCTCTCAGCGACAAGTTAAGCAGAATACTTAGTTCTAATTCAATTTTAATTACTATTTCTAAGGCTATCGGCCGAATTACCCAAAGATCACCCGAACCCCCAAAGATGCGAATAATCAACATACATTCATTATGTGAAAGACATCCACCAAAATTTATGTGAAACAGCAAATAATCAACAATCAAAATTAAATACGCACACGCACCAAATTAGAGGTTCTAAAATCATTTACTTTCAAAGATCAATCCATAACCAAACAATAGAAAACCATTAAAAATTCAAACTTTATTAAACTATCATCTAACCTAGGTAGTAATGAAGGTTTTAGTTTGAATACATGATGTCTAAAATAAACAAAACAAGTTCAAAACAAGAATTCATCATCAAAGTATCGAAACAAGAAAATAACGAAAACCGGGATATAAGACCAGAACAATCTTCTTTCCTATGCTCCGAGCTTCAATCGGATGATTCCCGCAAGCCAAACTACTCCAAAAACCGTGAAATCTGCTCTGAAAATCGCCTTTCGTAACCTTTTTTAATGAATGATTATCTTTTGATTATATGCTAAACCCTAGCAAGTAACGAATCAGGGCCGTCAGACATCCCCGTCGCGTCGCGCGACGGGTGAACACATTTGTGGTGGCGCGACGCTACCATATAAAAATCCATAAATTCTTCGCTTATTGCTGGCGCTACGCGACTGGTATCCAGTTTAGCCGTGGCGCCACGCCACGACACTTTTACCACAGAAAGATGCTTAAAATTTCCAGCATAAACTCTCCAAAAACTTCACAAATAATTCTAACTCTTTTAAGCTTGTTCCAGGACTTAGTGTTTCAGCATTGTAGCTCGTTTTCACTCCATTTCCAGCAACATTATGTACCAAGACCTGGAAAACGCAAATATATCAATAGCACGCAATTCTAACTAAAACTAAACTAGAAATAACAGAAAATTGTACAAACTATACACGAATAAAGGATCTATTTTGCAATACATCAGCTGGCGTCTCTGATTAGCAGGATAAGGACTCCTACAATCTTTAGCTGCATGACCTGGTTTGTTACATCTCTGACAGTTTCCCTTGCTACACGCCCGCTGTGGTGCAAGTTACATCGATTGCACTTAGGGTGGCTTCCCCTGTACCCACCCTAACCTTGGTTACCAGAAGACTGTTGACTAGGGCTCTTGTAGTCGTCAGTCCTTCGCTGCTGAGACTGAGTCTGAACAGAAGTTGAACCCTTGCTTGAGTTTCCATCCCACTTGCGCTTGTTGTCGCTTGGAGCATCAGAAGTAGTGGTAGCACTAATACGCACTGGTAGCCTGTTAACTGCCTGATCAGTGAGACGGTGGGATGGTCGTATGACCTGCTGAATCGTGAGAAGGTTAGTTGAAGTCACCATACTCTGAATCTCTGGCACTAAACCCTTGATGTATAGTTCGATACGTTTGCATGGAGGATCCACCATGGTAGGACACAAAGCAGCTAGTTCGTTCGATCTCTTTGTATATGCTTCGATTTCAGACCCCGTCATCTTCAGATTGTAAAACTCCACTTCCAGCTTGTGAATGTCATCAAGATGACAATACTCTTCTTTGATCAGATCCTTAAAGTCATTCCATGGGGTGGCATTAGCAGCTGCCAACCCTAGCATTTGCACCTGTGCGTTCCACCAAGTTAACGCACCATCTTCAAGAGTTCCCGTAGCAAATTTCACCCTACTAGCAACAGGGCATTCACACATCTCGAAAACATATTCGATCTTCTCAAACCTGTGGAGGAGACCTACAACTCCTTCTGTACCACTGAAGGTATTAGGTCGACAGTCCATAAAGGTCTTGAATGTACACACAGGAGGTTGACATGCAGACCTGTCGCGCGAGAAAGAAAGCATAAGGTTAAGCACGAGAGTTGGTTCACAAGAGTAGGATCTAAACATCCTAGGATAGGTCAAAATGGCAGGTTATACCTCCTGCTTGGGCTGCTGCGAGTGCCTCAGCAACTCGTTCGTTGATTAGAGTCGTCAGCTGGGCTTGAGTCAAGTTGAGACGTCCACTCATGATCTTCACATCGAAGTAAACACAAGTGAGAAAGGTGTCGCGAAAGTGCGTAAGTATGGGATGACAAAAGAGAGCAAGCACACAGGGTTTCAAGCAATAGTTATTATGTCAACTAAGCATACCATAAACAATGCACTACTTAACTAACAGGCAGGCAACACAAACACAAACCATATTACCTATAGTGTTGAGCCTTGCACGTGGAGCGAAGCGTCCTTGTGGATTGTTAAGCACTGTACAGGTTATAGTCTGGTTTTGTCAAAAAGCTTTTCCCCTTTTTAAAACCAAGTTCACTATAACCAATGGCTCTGATACCAATCTGTCACACCCCTAAAAATCCACAAGCGGAGTATCACCGTAGGAGGCGTGACATGACCAGGATCAAGCCACCAATCATATTGAACAACGTATTAAGGTAAATATAAAACCAACCAACAATATAATTGGTGTCCAAAACAAATTAACTAAGTTCAAGTTATCAGCGGAAGCATAAAGTTTAAAACCAAAACATAAGTTATAAGTTCATAAGGTTTATCATGGAACACAACAGTCCATGTCCCACAACGACCTCGTCCCCCTGTGCAAGCTCCATCTAAGCACCTAACGACCTGCAAGGCATATAGTAACGAATCAACAACAAAGTTGAGGGAGTTCACAGTTGGGTGTTCGTTTTAAGTTGTTTCAAAACCATAGGTTTCTTTTAGCTGGCTTACTTGCCGTGGGGGTTACCCCATAGTTTAAAAATCCTGATTAATCCTTTCCTTTTACTCTGGCTCCCAGCCGTGGGGGCTACCCCATGAATATCCTACTAGACCCGTTACCATATTGACTACTGAATGAGAAAGTTGGGTGCCCTAACTCAATGTCTATCATCATTGATGTGCCCAGATCCATTAGTCCACTCTCGTCCTCTGCGGCACGGTGTGAGGCTTGTCAAACCTAATAGCGCTATTTAACTAATGACCTGTTCGCCATTGGCCCGGCGATTAAGTCGATATAAAAATGAGGGACTTTTGATAGAGTTGTTGGTCTAGTATCAATGTTGTCACCCTTCAGTTAAGAGGGTGGAGGTACGCGTCCCATATAAGGAGATCACGTAGGTTCCAATGTTGTCACCCTTCAGTTAAGAGGGTAGAGGTACGTATTCTAACCAAGAAGAATACGTAGGTTTTCTTTCAATCATTTACCCATTCCCAACCACCGGGAATCCCATGCCTTGTAGAAAGTGTGAACTTACCTTAGGTTAGCTCGGTAGATAAACAAAAGGTCAATCGAGCTGCTAGTGGTCAACCACGTCCTAACATGGTTACCATACAAGTCAGGTCTGGGTTCAAGTAGTGCACGTAAGTTTACACATAAGCTAACAAGTTACGAACACATATCGATCATGGCAAACAAGTAGAATCATGGAAACTAGTTAACCTACACTTGACATGTTAAACAGTAGCATACAGTCCACATAAACATAACCCAACTTGTGCGAATCGAGTGATTAGGCCGCTATGGTTGTGCAAGCCCAATCATCTTGTGCGATCCAAAGGATAAAACCCAATAAACACCCGACCCAACCTGTTGTGCGTTCAGCACAATCTTGTGCGACTCACAACGGGTTGTGCGACTCAGAAACATACCCGGCCCAACGACAATGTAATCCAAAACTTATACGGCCCTAACATATAAACAAACACTTATCTTGTGCGGTCCAAATACACTTGTGCGATTCAGTGTAACTTGTGCGATTGGGTTTTTGGGCTGTTCGGCCCAACAACATAACATAACTTAAACATTTGTGTGGCCCGAGGTATTGTGCGATTGACACGGTCTTGTGCG
>JARYGA010024039.1:0-86047 GCA_030545235.1 Helianthus tuberosus
GAGGGCAATCAACAATTACATTTGTTTATTATTCTACCTTAATTACCACCCACGGTACTGTCAACCCGACTTGTGGTCATGTTACTACTCACAGTGTAGTAACAAATTTTGTATACAAAACCCCAACAAACCGACGATAATTGTAGAATTACAAATACTCAATCACTGTTTAATTATAATGTAAAGCTTTGAGGTTTTGTAAAACAGTTTGCAAAAAGGTTTACAAAAAGGAGATTACTCACATATCTAGTTTAGACTTTTCCTGGTGGTTTCCTAGTTATAATCTATTAATTAAACAATGCACACATGTTAGTATAATAATCCAATATTTACATTAGTTATACCCTGCCCGAGACAGAACTCCAACGACTACGTCGGGCAGAGCCTCGACAGCCGTTACGGAGCACTAGATCAATCGGGCAGCGTATCTAATACGTAACTGTTGGGATTAAACCCTATCAGAGGAACAATTGATTAAAGCCAAAACCGGATCAGAGCAGTGGATCCATAAATAAGCAGATGTTGTGTTTACATTCTCTGTGACAACTCGTATTTCAAAACCTATCCTTGTGTTTAATATAATGTATGTGAACTTAGTGTAATTATCTGATATATTGATTTAAAGGAATGTTAGTTATGATGTTTGATTATGTGTGTAATGTATACATAATGTCATCGCACAACACAACCCAACCACACAACACTTGGCCGATCGCACAAGCTTTTGGGCTTTGATTTCCACACAACTCTCGGCCCACTCCCCACTCGAAACCCATGGGCAACCCAAGAATGGGTTCGACCAACTTCCTTGTGTCGCATAACACCGTGGGGAAAGAGTGTACTCCCCATAACTTGCAAAACTAGAACATCCCATCTCTCTCGAAGCTTTATCGTTCGGATCAACCCTCGTTCCATTCTTTAACCGGTTAGTGTATTACTTTTAATTGCATGATTGATGATGTGTTGGCTTATATGTTTTACATGATGATTTAGGGATGTTATGTGTTTGAGTATGATGAAAATTGTTAAGGGTTTTGTGTTCATATAATCGGCACACATGTGTAGTACATATGGATCGATATAGAGTTTGATGATGCTATGATTTGAATGATGATATAAAACTGAAAAGCATGTTAATCGGCTATGGTTTAATTGGATTTGGATGATTAGTATGTTTTGTCAAGAGTTCTTGCAAGTTGAGTTAAGGATTTTGGTGTTAACCCTACTGTTAATTCGATGAAGATGATGATGAGTTGTTATGATATTAGGGTTCATATGAATTAATGATGATTGATTGATTTGATCGATTAATTGTTTAGATGGAAACTATTTGAATTGATTGATAAATTGCATAAAAGGAAACAATATAACCGATTAGCATAATTGGCGGATAATAAAATGAATCGCACAAGATCAGAACGCACAAGTTCTGATCGCACAAGTTGTAGGATCGCACAAGGGCTAGTCGCACAAGATTTGGTACAATCACCTAAAGCACAGGGTACAACCAGGATATGCATGATCGCACAAGATTTGTGGATCGCACAAGGCAGTGTCGATCGCACAAGTCTTGGGCCTTACACAGTGCTTGGACTTAATTTATGTTATTGGGCCGAATGGCACAACCCAGTCACACAACTTAATTGGATCGCACAAGTCGTCCGGATCGCACAAGTCTTCCGGACTGCACAAGATCAACGAGTGTTATTGTTTGGGCCGTGTATATATGTTTGGGACTTTAATTGTTTAGGCCGGTTATGGGGATCGCATAACCCATTGTGGATCACACAGGTGGTGCTGATCGCACAATAGGTTGGGCCGGCTATTCATATAGGGCTTTTTCATAAACTTGTCTGATATTGCTCTACGTGTATGTCGTGTATACTATGTGTTCGTAACTTGCTATCTCTGTGTAAACATACGTGCACTACTCAAACCTAGACCTGACTTGTATGGTAACCATGTTAGGACGTGGTTGACCCCTAGCAGCTCGATTGACCTTTCGTTTACCTGCCGAGCTAACCTAAGGTGAGTTCACACTTCTCTATAAAGCATGGGATTCCCAGGGGTTGGGAATGGGCTAAGGAATAAGGATTCCTTGTCCTGTTGGGATGTGTTCAGGAATGTGAATTCCTTGTCCTATTGAGACGGATTTAGATTTACTAGACTATAACTCTATCAACGAAGTCCCTCCTTTTGTATCGACTTAATCGCCGAGGCCAATGGCGAACGGGTCATTAGTTAAATAGCGCTATTAGGTTTAACAAACCTCACACCGTGCCGCAGAGGATGGGCATGGACTAATGGACTATGGAACGTCTGTGATGATAAACACCGACGCTAGGGCACATAAACATGACGAAAGTTAGTAGTCGATATGGTAACGAGTCTGGTAGTTTAAAACATGGGGTAGCCCCCACGACCGAAGTGCCGGGCTGGATAGCCAAAGATTGAAAACATGGGGTAGCCCCCACGACTGGAATGGTCGAAGTGAAAAATGGGTTAACAAGTGAATGTTTTTGAAACTATGGGGTAACCCCCACGGCTAGATAGCCGGTTAAGACTAAACTATGTTTTTGGAACAACTCTAAAATGGACAACCAAATGTGAACTCGCTCAACTTTGTTGTTGACTCGTTACTACATGCTTTGCAGGTCATTAGGTATAACAGGAGCTTGCATGGGGAAGAGTCGTTGTGGAGCATGGACATTGAGTGTTCATGATAAACTTAAATACTCCGAATTTATGATTTGGGTTTTGAACTATTTGGTTCTGCTGATAACTTAGACTTGTTAAATTGTTTATTGGACTCCAATTATATTCTGTGGTTAAACTTTTAATTACTTTACTATATTATTCAATATAATTGGTGGCTTGATCCTGGTTATGTCACGCCTCCAAGCGGATATACTCCGCGTGTGGATTTTGGGGGTGTGCACATTCTCTCTCCTTGAAAGTGGTTTCAAGATCTGATGACCACCATCCACTGATCCTTTACATCAAGTGACAGATTGGTATCGGAGCCATTGGTTATAGAGAACTTGGTTTTAAGAAGGGAAAAAGTTTTGATAAAACCAGACTATAACCGGTACATTGCTCAACGATCCACAACGACGCTTCGCTCCACGTGCAAGGCTCAACACTATAGGTGATATGATTTATGTTTATATTGCCTACTTGCTAGTTACATAGTACATTGCTCATGGTATGCTTAGTTAGTATAACGACCGTTGCTTGAACTCTGTGTGCTTACTCTCTTCTGTCACTCCACACTTACACACATGCGCGACACTTTTCTTACTTGTGTTTTCTTCGATGTAAAGATCATGAGTGGACGTCTGAATTTGACTCAAGCCTAGCTGACGGCTCTAATCAATGAATGAGTTGCTAAAGCACTCGCAGCTATCCCTGCAGGAGGTATAACCTGCCATTTCGACCTATCCTAGGATGTTTAGATCCTACTCTCAAGAACCAACCCTCATGCTTAATCTTGTATTTCCTTTCTCGCGCGACAGGTCAGCCTGCTCAGCTTCCCGCGTGTACGTTCAAGACCTTTATGGACTGTAGACCTAGTACCTTCAGTGGTACAGAAGGAGCTGTAGGTCTCCTCCACTGGTTTGAGAAGCTCGAATCTGTCTTCGAGATGTGTGAATGCCCTGAGGCTCGTAGGGTAAAGTTTGCCACTGGAACACTTGAAGGTGCTGCGTTAACCTGGTGGAAAGCACAGGTCCAACTGCTAGGGCTGGCGGTTGCTAACGCCACCCCGTGGAACGGTTTCAAAGAACTGATCAACGAAGAGTACTGTAGTCATGACGACATTCACAAGCTGGAGGTAGAGTTCTTCAACTTAAAGATGACGGGGTCAGAAATTGAAGCATACACGAAGAGATCAAACGAGCTGGCTATCTTGTGTCCTACTATGGTAGACCCTCCCATCAAACGTATCGAACTGTATCTCAAGGGTTTGGTGCCTGAAATTCAAAGTCACGTGACCTCAGCTAACCTTGGCACCATTCAGCAAATCATCAAGTTGGCTCATCGTCTCACTGATCAGGCGGTGGAGCAGAACAGGTTACCAAAGCGTATTAGTGCTCCTACTTCTGATACTCCCAGCGACAACAAGCGTAAATGGGATGGAACTTCAAGCAAAGGTTCAACTTCTGTTCAATCTCAGTCACATCAACGAAGGACTGAGGATTATAGGAGCCCCAGTCAGCAGTATTCTGGAAGTCAAGGGCAGGGTGGATACAAGGGGAGTCACCCCAAATGTAATCGCTGTAACTTGCACCATAGCGGACCATGTAGTAGAGGCAGCTGTCATCGGTGCAACAAGCCGGGTCACATTGCAAGAGATTGTAGGAGTCAGCTTCCCGCGAATCAGAATCGGCAACAACAGTGAGCCCCGCCAAACCAACGCCAGCAGCAGCAGCAACAGCAAGGTAACAACAAAGGGTATTTTCAATGTGATACTGAAGGCCACTTCAAGAAAGACTATCCCCAGCTGAACCAGAATCAGAACAAAAACAATAATAACAACCAGGGGAATGGAAACAACGGGGGTAACAACAACAATGGTGCCAGGGGTTGTGTTTTTGTGATTGGACAAGGTGATGCAAGGAACGATCCCAACGTCGTGACGGGTAAGTTCCTACTGGACGACTTTTATGTTACTGTTTTATTTGATTCGGGTACCGATACTAGCTACGTGTCCTTAACAGTTAGTCAAATGCTTAAGCGTACCCCAACACTTTTGAACACCAAGCACACTGTAGAGCTAGCTAATGGTAAGAGTTTAGAGGCCACACACGTAGTCATGGGTTGTAATCATGTTCTTTCTAATCAGACCTTCTCTATCGACCTCATTCCTATCGTTCTGGGTAGTTTCGACGTTGTCATTGGGATGGATTGGTTATCCCAACACCAAGCAGAGATTCTTTGCAACGAGAAGATTGTCCGTATTCCCCGTTCAGGTGATGAACCTCTCGTGATTCGTGGCGACAAGAGTGGTGCGGTCGTGAGCATCATTTCTTTCCTTAAGGCCCAGAAGTGTTTGCGGAAGGGCCACACAACTATTATGGCTCTCGTTACTGATACCTCAAAGAAGGAGAAGAAAATAGAAGATTTTCCGATTGTGTGTGACTTTCCTGAGGAATTACCTGGTCTTCCGCCTCACCGACAAGTCGAGTTTCAAATCGAGCTAGCTCCTGGAGCAGCGCCCATAGTTCGAGCACCTTATCGTTTAGCCCCATCAGAACTAGAAGAGCTGTCTACGCAACTACAAGAGCTCTTGGATAAAGGTTTTATTCGTCCTAGCTCTTCGCCCTGGGGAGCTCCAGTGCTATTCGTGAAGAAGAAAGATGGTACCTTCAGAATGTGTATTGACTATCGCAAACTCAACAAGGTGACTGTGAAGAATCGCTATCCTCTTCCACGCATTGATGACCTATTCAACCAGCTGCTGGGGTCGAGCTTCTATTCAAAGATTGATCTGAGATCGGGATATCACCAACTGAGTGTCCGAGTAGAGGACGTCTCCAAAACAGCCTTTAGAACTCATTATGGACACTATGAGTTTTTGGTCATGCCTTTTGGGCTGACAAATGCACCTGCGGTCTTCATGGACCTTATGAACCGAGTGTGTAAACCTTACCTGGATAAGTTCGTTATAGTTTTCATCGACGACATCCAGATCTATTCTAAGAGTCAGGAGGAACACGAGCAGCATCTACGACTTATTTTGGAACTCCTTCGAACAGAACAGCTTTATGCTAAGTTTTCGAAATGTGATTTCTGGCTTCGCGAAGTCCATTTCATAGGCCACGTGGTAAACAAGGATGGGATTCATGTTGATCCATCCAAAGTCGACTCTATCAAGAACTGGCCTACACCCCGTACACCAACAGAAATCCGCCAATTCTTGGGTTTGGCAGGTTATTACAGAAGGTTTATCAAGGATTTCTCCAAAATTGCGCAACCTCTCACTTTGCTAACTCAGAAGGGTGTCACCTATCATTGGGGTGATGCATAGGAAACTGCGTTTCAACACTTAAAGGATAGACTGTGTAGCGCACCTATTCTCTCATTGACTGAAGGCACATATGATTTTGTGGTTTATTGCGACGCTTCCATTCAAGGAGTTGGTTGCGTGTTGATGCAACGTGACAAGGTCATTGCCTACGCATCGTGCCAACTTAAAATTCATGAAAGGAACTACACTACGCATGACTTGGAGTTAGGAGCAGTGGTTTTTGCTCTTAAGATATGGAGACATTACCTGTACGGTACCAAGTGCACCATTTACACCGATCACATGAGTCTCGAGCATATCTTCAAGCAAAAGGAGTTGAACATGTGACAACATCGATGGGTCGAACTCTTGAATGATTACGAATGCGCGATCAAGTACCATCCGGGCAAAGCCAATGTGGTGGCCGACACCCTCAGTCGAAAGGAAACAAAATCTAAGCGAGTACGCGCATTACAACTTACCATCCAATCTAGTCTTCCTACTCAGATACGGGATGCTCAGCTAGAAGCTTTGAAAGCAGAGAACATCAGGGCGGAGTCCCTGCGAGGATCGAGGAAACGGTTAGAACAAAAGGAAGACGGCGCATACTATGTAATAGGGCGCATTTGGGTCCCACTTTATGGAAACTTACGCGAACTTGTGATGGATGAAGCACACAAGTCTCATTACTCAGTACATCCTGGTTCGGATAAGATGTACCACGATCTCAAACCTACATACTGGTGGCCTAGCATGAAAGCTCACATAGCAACTTACGTCAGTAAATGTTTGACTTGTGCGAGAGTCAAAGTCGAGTACCAGAAACCATCACGCCTACTTCAACAACCAGAGATACCAAAATCGAAATGGGAGCAAATTTCCATGGATTTCGTTACTGGCCTACCTAGATCTCAACGCGGAAATGACACTATTTGGGTGATCGTGGATCGACTCACAAAGTCTGCACACTTTTTGCCTATCAAAGAAACAGACAAGTTCTCTACTTTAGCAGACGTTTACTTGAAGGAAGTGGTTTCGAGGCACGGGGTGCCAACCTCTATCATATCTGATCGTGATGCGCATTTTACTTCTGAACTGTGGCAAGCAATGCACAAGTCTTTCGGCTCTCGATTAGATATGAGCACAACATATCACCCGCAAACGGATGGGCAGTCTGAACGCACCATCCAAACCCTTGAAGACATGCTTAGGGCATGTGTAATCGATTTTGGCAATGGCTGGGAAAAGCATCTCCCATTAGTGGAGTTCTCGTATAATAACAGTTGCCACACCAGTATCCAGGCCGCTCCGTTTGAGGCATTGTACGGACGTAAATGCCGATCACCTCTTTTCTGGGCAGAGGTTGGTGATAGCCAGATCACTGGCCCAGAACTTGTGGTAGACACAACAGAAAGGATTGCTCAAATACGACAACGAATGGCGGTTGCTCGTGACCGTCAGAAAAGCTACGCTGATAAGCTCAGGAAACCACTCGAGTTCCAGGTTGCCGATCGAGTGCTACTCAAAGTCTCACCTTGGAAAGGTGTTGTTCGTTTTGGTAAATGAGGCAAACTCAACCCGCGATACGTTGGACCTTTCGAAATAATAGAGAAAATAGGCAAAGTGGCCTACAAACTAAACCTACCAGCTGAACTCAGTGGAGTTCACAACGTATTTCACGTGTCGAATCTGAAGAAGTGTCTGTCAGATGAGACTCTCATAGTTCCTCTAAAGGAGCTCACTATCGACGATCAGTTGCGATTCGTTGAGGAACCAGTAGAGATTACTGACCGAGATGTTAAAGTTCTCAAGAGTACCAGAATACCTCTTGTTCGAGTTCGTTGGAACTCACGTCGTGGCCCAGAGTTCACCTGGGAACGCGAAGACCAAATGAAGCACAAGTATCCCCAGTTGTTCGCGAACAGTGAAACCACTACTGAGGCTGAAGCTACTGCGGAATTTCAGGACGAAATTCCAAACCAACGGGGGAAGGATGTGACACCCCAGGAAAACCAGGAAAACCATGCAACTTAACTAGCTTCCTCAGTGAGTACGTGCTAAATTTCGGGACGGAATTTCTTTCAACTTGGGGATAATGTGACAACTCGTATTTCAGAACCTATCCTTGTGTTTAATATAATGTATGTGAACTTAGTGTGATTATCTGATATATTGATTTAAAGGAATGTTAGTTATGATGTTTGATTATGTGTGTAATGTATACATAATGTCATCGCACAACACAACCCAACCGCACAACACTTGGCCGATCGCACAAGCTTTTGGGCTTTGATTTCCACACAACTCTCGGCCCACTCCCCACTCGAAACCCATGGGCAACCCAAGAATGGGTTCGGCACACTTCCTTGTGTCGCATAACACCATGGGGAAAGAGTGTACTCCCCATAACTTGCAAAACTAGAACACACACAAAACCCTACTCCCTCTTCCTCTCTCTTGAAGCCGACGACAACAACATCCCATCTCTCTCGAAGCTTTATCGTTCGGATCAACCCTCATTCCATTCTTTAACCGGTTAGTGTATTACTTTTGATTGCATGATTGATGATGTGTTGGCTTATATGTTTTACATGATGATTTAGGGATGTTATGTGTTTGAGTATGATGAAAATTGTTTAGGGTTTTGTGTTCATATAATCGGCACACATGTGTAGTACATATGGATCGATATAGAGTTTGATGATGCTATGATTTGAATGATGATATAAAACTGAAAAGCATGTTAATCGGCTATGGTATAATTGGATTCAGATGATTAGTATGTTTTGTCAAGAGTTCTTCCATGTTGAGTTAAGGATTTTGGTGTTAACCCTACTGTTAATTCGATGAAGATGATGATGAGTTGTTATGATATTAGGGTTCATATGAATTAATGATGATTGGTTGATTTGATCGATTAATTGTTTAGATGGAAACTGTTAGAATTGTTTGATAAATTGCATAAAAGGAAACAATATAACCGATTAGCATAATTGGCGGATAATAAAACGAATCGCACAAGATCAGAACGCACAAGTTCTGATCGCACAAGTTGTAGGATCGCACATGGGCTAGTCGCACAAGATTTGGTACAATCACGTAAAGCACAGGGTATAACCAGGATATGCATGATCGCACAAGATTTGTGGATTGCACAAGGCAGTGTCGATCGCACAAGTCTTGGGCCTTACACAGTGCTTGGACTTAATTTATGTTATTGGGCCGAATGGCCCAACCCAGTCACACAACTTAATTGGATCGCAAAAGTCGTCCGGATCGCACAAGTCATCCGGACTACACAAGATCAACGAGTGTTATTGTTTGGGCCGTGTATATATGTTTGGGACTTTAATTGTTTGGGCCGGTTATGGGGATCGCACAACCCATTATGGATCGCACAGGTGGTGTTGATCGCACAATAGGTTGGGCCGGCTATTCATATTGGGCTTTTTCATAAACTTGTCTGATATTGCTCTACGTGTATGTCATGTATACTATGTGTTCGTAACTTGCTATCTCTGTGTAAACATACGTGCACTACTCGAACCTAGACCTGACTTATATGGTAACCATGTTAGGACGTGGTTGACCCCTAGCAGCTCTATTGACCTTTCGTTTACCTGCCGAGCTAACCTAAGGTGAGTTCACACTTCTCTACAAAGCATGGGATTCCCAGGGGTTGGGAATGGGTTAAGGAATAGGGATTCCTCGTCCTGTTGGGATGTGTTCAGTAATGTGAATTCCTCGTCGTGTTGAGAAGGATTTAGATTTACTAGACTAGAACTCTATCAACGAAGTCCCTCCTTTTGTATTGACTTAATCGCCGAGGCCAATGGCGAACGGGTCATTAGTTAAATAGCGCTATTAGGTTTAACAAACCTCACACCGTGCTGCAGAGGACGGGCGTGGACTCATGGACTATGGCACGTCGGTGATGATAGACACCGACGCTAGGGCACATAAACATGACGAACGTTAGTAGTCGATATGGTAACAAGTCTGGTAGTTTAAAACATGGGGTAGCCCCCACGGCCGAAGTGCCGGGCTGGATAGCCAAAGATTCAGAACATGGGGTAGCCCCCACGACTGGAATGGTCGAAGTGAAAAATGGGTTAACAAGTGAATGTTTTTGAAACTATGGGGTAACCCCCATGGCTAGATAGCCGGTTAAGACTAAACTATGTTTTTGGAACAACTCTAAAATGGACAACCAACTGTGAACTTGCTCAACTTTGTTGTTGACTCGTTACTACATGCTTTGCAGGTCATTAGGTATAACAGGAGCTTGCATGGGGAAGAGTCGTTGTGGAGCATGGACATTGAGTGTTCATGATAAACTTAAATACTCCGAATTTATGATTTGGGTTTTGAACTATTTGCTTCCGCTGATAACTTAGACTTGTTAAATTGTTTATTGGACACCAATTATGTTGTGTGGTTGAACTTTTAATTACTTTACTATATTATTCAATATGATTGGTGGCTTGATCCTGGTTATGTCACGCCTCCAAGCGGTGATACTCCGCGTGTGGATTTTGGGGGTGTGACATTCTCTCTCCTTGAAAGTGGTTTCAAGATCTGATGACCTCCATCCACTGATCCTTTACATCAACTGCTGATCATGTTAAAGACTGATGAAGACTAAAGCCCTGTTGATCAATCTACTGCTATGGGTCAAGTACTGCTGAAGTTATCAAGTACTGCTAGAGTCACAATAGGGGAAGGATAAAGCAGTAGTTTAGTTTCTCTTATGTAATGTATTGTAATCAGTGGTTAGCATAGCAGTGTTTGTATTAGATCAGTTGTTAGAGTTTGTTAGGAGGTTAGATGTCACTTTTATGGTGACGTCAGCAAAGATGCCATAGTGGTTTGTTCGTGCCTATAAATAGAACAGTACCCTGTACTGTTCTATCAGCTCTTCACCACTTTTCTCCTGTACGAACAAACACTGTGAGCATGGGTTGAGGGGGAGTTTGTTACATGCATGCATTGTAATCGTTGTTGAAATAAATTCAATCTTTCGGTTCGATGTTGAAAATGTGTGTTTAAAGCAATTCTTCTGTTTGATTGTGTGCAAAGTTTAATTCCATTTATATTCCGCTGCATTACTTGTTCATTATTCATCTTAAATCAAACGTAAAACACAATCAATCCAAACTCAGATCCTAACAATTGGTATCAGAGCTCGGATAGTCAAATTTGATTTAACAATCATTTTGACATAAATAGCTCAGCTTACAATCGTTGATACTGATAGTTGTTCGTTTTGTTGAAAAACAGAGTAAGGCTTAATCACTACCAAAGTTGATTAATCAGTACCTGTAAAACAACCAGGATGACGTCACAATCACAAGATGATAAGAATAACATTGGCTCACTTTTCAAACCACCCACGTTAAAACGAAATGAATACAACATCTGGGAGAGAAGGATGGGTCACATCCTTGCTCAACAGAACACTGGATGTTGGAGATCAGTTGTTTTTGGGCCCCATGTTCCCATGGTGCCAAGTGCTGAGGATTCATAGAAGTTCGAACCTAAAAAATATGAAAACTATACTGAAACTGATTTTCAAAAGTTTGAACTAGATGCCAAAGCATTCAGCATCATTGCATCTGCATTACCCAATGAAATCTATGCTGGGCTGTTACATTGTAACAGTGCCAAAGAGCTATGGGATGCACTTAAGGAACAATTAGGGGGAACTGAAGAAGTAATTGAAAATAATAGAGAAATTCTGAATCAGCAGTATGAAACCTTTTGTCACATTAAGGGTGAGTCATTGACTCAACAGTTTGAGAGATTCAGTTGTCTCATTAGTGAGCTAAGACTTGTTAAGGTTGAATTTCCTAAATCTACCCAAAATAGCAGGTTTCTTAGATCACTACCTGGAAAATGGGATACAATTGCCTTTGTGACTAGAAATTCTGTTGAGTTCAAAGACCTAACACTGACCCAACTTCATGGTAGACTCCTGACCTATGAAAGGGAGTTAAACCAGAAAAAGAAGTTGCAAGAGTCTGGCAAAGTTACAGATAACTATTCGTTTGGCAACACAACTCTTATGGGTCAAGAAGAGTCTGGCAGCAGTAAGGATCAGAGTTATGATCACTTTATTGACATAACTGCTGGAGGTAATTTCAACTCTAATCCTTACTTATCCAACTTTGCTTTCACAGCAAATGGAGAAAGCCAGAACTCTGATAATTTATGCTTTGAACTCAATGATTTGCAACACTTTGATTCCACTGACTTAGAAGAAATGGACATCTTGCATCAATTGGCATTGCTTAGTGTGAGAACAAGCAAATTCTATAAAAGAACAGGGAGAAAATTCGCAGGGTTACATGGGAATTTAAAAGTGGGGTTGAATAAGTCAAAAATCAAGTGTTATAAGTGCAATAGGCTAGGTCATTTTGCTAGGGAATGCAGGAGTCAAACCACTGGTCCAATTATAACTCATCCCAGCTCAAACCCTAGACCACAACACCAAAGCACTGTGGATTATGCCCAATATACCCCTGCAACCCATGTTAACACTGCTCACTATGCTGCAACCCATGTGCCTGTGCATTATGTTCAAACCACTGTTCCACAAATTTAGTATGTTCAAACTCATGTCCCTCAGGCACAAGTGCAACCTGTTGCACCTCAACAAACTGCTCCAGCAGTGGTTCAACCAGATCAACAAAGCTTTTTCACCTAAGGCTTTGTTGACTGGAGCAGTATGCCTGATGAACTTGGTGATGAAAATTTTGCACTCTATGATTTTAATGATGAATTTTGTCTGATGGCATTAGAGTCAATACCAGAAGGGGTAAAATCTGAAGGAGAACAGCTAAGTGCTGAAATAGTGGATGAAGTGGCTGAAGTAGTGGTTACTGCAGTTGCTGGTGAACTACTGCTGGGAGAAAATTCAGAAACCCTGATTGAACCACTGTTTGACCCCTGGTCCAAAGAAGAAAAAGAAGATAAGGAAGAAGGTGAGAAAGAAGAGAGAGCTGATGAAGAAAATGATCATCAATGTGATTGTGCTATGATGGCTGCTGCCAAGGTATCACCTCAGGTTCTTGAAAATCTGTGTTCAGACAAATGCATTATTGCATTTGCTAGCATTAAAGAGGTGAATGAAAACCTTAGGGATAAAGTCTTAACTGATGAAGTCAAATGTGAAAAGTCATTAAAAGAACTTAAAACAAATTGGCTGAAAAGGATAAAGAAATCTGCAGTCTCAAAGAAGAGCAAAGCATAACTAAGAACCAACTCCAAACTATGGTAAAAAGGAGTTGGAGTCCACCGAAATCACTTGTGAAAGATGGGTGGAATCTTGCAAAGGTTATGAGGTCATGCTTGAAAAACAGCTTGAAAGCAATGTCAAGTTTGGAATAGGATATAGAAAATATGATGAACTTGAAAACACTGCTGCAAAACAAGCTTGTTCAGCTGAAATAAAACCAACCAACAAGAATGACCAAGAAGTTAAGATAACTGAAAAACTTGGTAACAAAATCACTCTGGAAAGATCTGTGGGGTCCTCAACCTTTGAGGAAATTGAGAAATACCAATTTAAACCCACATGGTCTAATGAGTGTGACATTCTTGAAAACTTCAAGCCCATAGATTTCACAACTACTGATGGTGTCACAGCTCCAAAAGCAAAGGTCATTCCTCTCAAAGACATCCCAACAGTGGTTCAAAACTCTGTTGCTAAAGAATCTAAGAAAAGGAAGAATAGGGAAAAGATCAAAAACCCGTTTTGTGATTTTTTGTGAAAAGAAGAATCATCTAACAAAAGACTGTTTTCATCTAAAAGCATATGATCTAAACAAAACAAGTGTCATTGTACCAGCTGAAAGCTGCACCATCTGTGGTAAAACAAACCACAAAACTCAAGAATGTGTGTATCTCAAAAACTTTGATGTAAAAAAGAATGAGTACACTGCAAAAACATCCTTGAGTTCATCAACATCATATGTCAAGTTCACCAAGAATCAACCACTGTTTGTGCCAGTCCAAACAGCTGTTACAAAACAACTGAACCAAACATCTGTCAAAAGAGATGTTCAGGTGACTGATGCACCCCCTGCCAATCAATACAGAAGAGGCAAGGGACAACCACCATACCAAAGGATCCCACATGTTTATGAGGCTTACAAAAGGCCTTCTAAACCAAGAGTGAACAAGCATCCTTTTGGTTATCAGCAGATCATTGGGCAAGACCCCCAACAGTGGTTAGAGAAAAACAGTCCCAAAATTGTCCAAACCCCTGACCTAACCACTGCCCATCCATCTGAACTTAACCTAGACACTGCTGAGACCCCATCCAAAGCCATATTGGCTTTGGAGACCCTAATGAACTAATTCTTTACTACTTGTGCAGGGAGCTTCTACATGCTTAGATAGTCTTTGGTATGTAGACGGTGGAGGCTCTAGGCACATGACAGGATGTAGAGCCCTTCTCAAAGATTTCAAAACACATGGAGGGGGTGATATATCCTTTGGGAATAATAGTAAAGGAAAGGTTCTGGGGTCTGGTACTGTGCAATCTGGTAAAGTTAAGTTTGAAAATGTCAATCTAATAGACAATCTAAAATTCAACCTCCTAAGTGTCTCTCATATGAGTGATAAGGGCTATGGCTCTTTCTTCAAAAAGGATTGTTGGGCTAGAAATGGTTGAAAAGATTGAAGCAATAATAAAAACTGGAAAAACCCAACTTGTTGCTCAAAGAAGTGGAAATATTTATGTGGTAGATATGTCAAAAGAGAGCCCCAGGACTGATGCATGTCTGTTCTCAGCTGCATCAAACAAAGAGACAGAATTATGGCACAGGAGATTGGGGCACACAAATCTCAAGACAATCACTGCAATTTCAAAACAGGGGTTAGTAAGAGGTTTACCTCAAAAACTGTTCACCTGTTCTGAGCATTGTGTTTCCTGTTTAAAAGGAAAACAACATAAAAGCTCTTACAAATCATTTGAAGATTCCAAAACAACCAAATATTTGCAAATGCTTCATATGGATTTGTTTGGCCCAGTTAAAGTCATGAGTCTTAGGAAGAAAAGATATTGTTTGGTTATTGTTGATGACTTTTCTAGGTTTACATGGATTTACTTTTTACACTCAAAAGATGAGACTGCTGGCATTCTGCAAGACTTTGTGAAACAGGTTGAAAAGCAGTTTGAATTGCTAGTAAAAATCTTCAGAAGTGACATTGGCACAGAGTTCAGGAACAAGGAGTTAGATGACTTCTGTGTGTCAAAAGGAATTGCGAGTCAATACAGCATTCCAAGAACACCAGAGCAAAATGGGGTTGTTGAAAGAAAGAACAGGACTTTGATTGAGGCTGCCAGAACCATGCTTGCTGATTCAGGTTTGCTATTAACTTTTTGGGCTGAGGCAGTAAACACTGCTTGCTATGTCCAAAACAGACTTTTTATCAACCCCAGGCATCAAAAGACTGCCTATGAACTGCTGTATAAAATAAAGCCATTGATTTCATATTTCAAAGTTTTTGGTTGCCCATGCTTCATTTTAAACTTAAAAGATTCTATCTCAAAGTTTGCAGCCAAAATTGATTGTGGTTATCATCTGGGATACTCAACCACTGCTAAGGCCTATAAAGTATTTAACACAAGGACTAAGACAGTGGAAGAGACTTTGAATGTAAAATTCAATGAACTTTCATCAATGAAAATCCCAGGAAATCCTGCAGATTTATTTGATCTTGATAAATTCACATTTGAAAGTGTTGTTGTCAAGCCTAACAATGCAGGCCCATCAGAAAATTCACCATCAGACTATGGATATTAAATCATCATTCCACAACAAAAGTCTACATCAAATGGTAGAGCAGCAGATGTTCAAAATAGCTGTCAAAGTTCAACCACTGCTACCTCAACAATTGTTGACTAAAGTGGCCCATCAACCCCAAACAGTGGATAAAAGTCATCATGTGTCCACTCCATTACCTCCTATTCCACCACCTTTTGAAGCCACTACTGGATCATCAAAGTCACCAGCAGTGGTTAGCTCAGATGATTCACATCTGCAGCCTTCACCATTAAATGCCATTGTTTCATACCAAGGAGATCTAATCTTCTTGAAATCTCATCCACCTGACCAAATCATTGGCAACATCAATGAAGGGGTGCTCACAAGAAGTAAATCCCAAAACACTTGTCTTTTTGCTGGTTTCCTATCTCTCCATCAGCCAGTCAAGTACCAAGAGGCACTGAAAGACAACAGCTGGGTAGAAGCCATGCAAGAGGAGCTCCAACAGTTCAAAAGACAACAAGTATGGGAGCTTGTACCACTGCCAGAGGGTGTAAGTCCTATTGGCACAAAGCGGGTCTTCAAAAACAAAACTGATAAAAGGGGCATTGTTGTCAAGAATAAAGCTAGGCTTGTGGTTCAATGGTTCAGACAAGAAGAGGGCATTGACTATGATGAAACATTTTCCCCTGTAGCAAGACTTGAAGCTATCAGACTATTTCTGGCCTTTGCTGTCAACCACAACATCAAGGTGTATCAAATGGATATAAAATGTGCATTCCTCTATGGTAAGATTCAAGAAGAGGTATATGTTTGTCAACCTCCAGGCTTTGAGGATCCATTTAATCCAAATCATGTCTACAAGCTAAATAAAGCTTTGTATGGCCTGAAACAAGCACCAAGAGCCTGGTATGAAACTCTTTCCACTTTCCTACTATCCATTGGGTTCACAAGAGGTAAAATAGATAAAACATTGTTTTTAAAATGGAGAGGAAAGGATTTGATGATTGTCCAGATTTATGTGGATGACATCATCTTTGGAAGCACATGTAATAAAATGTGTGAGGAGTTTAGGCAACTCATGACAGTTGAGTTTAAAATGAGTGCAATGGGTGAACTCCAGTGCTTTCCTGGTCTCCAAGTTAGGCAACTGCAAAATGGCACTTTTATCCACCAAGGCAAATATGCCAAAGAACTTTTAAAGAAATTTGAGATGGATGATTGTAAGCCATGCAGTACACCCATTGCAACCAATAAAATTGTCATGTCTAATGAAAAGGATGATTTGGTTGATCAAACTTTATATAGAAGCATGATTGGGTCTTTATTGTACCTAACTGCATCTAGGCCAGACATCATGTTTGCAACATGTGTTTGTATAAGATCCCAGTCAGCCCCTAGAAAGTCAAACCTTATTTCTGTAAAAAGGATATTCAGATACCAAAAAGGTGCTTTCACACTTGGTATCTGGTATCCAGCTGATGGTAAAATTGAGCTTTCAGGTTTCTCAGATAGTGACTTTGCTGGATGTGACAAGACAAGGAAGTCCACTTCAGGAGGGTGCCAATTCCTAGGCAACTGCTTAGTCTCTTGGCAAAGCAAAAAGCAAGCAGCTGTTTCCACATCCACTGCTGAGGCAGAGTATATAGCTGCTGCAAGCTGTACAACCCAACTGCTTTGGCTTCAAAATCAATTGCTGAATTTTGGTTTCACTGCCCTAAAGACACCTCTCATGTTGGACAGTCAGGCAGCATAAAATATCATCAAAAATACAGTTTCCCATTCAACCACCAAGCACATAGATATCAGACATCACTTTGTGAGGGATTTCTATGAAAAAGGTTTGATTTCTCTGCACCATGTACCAACTAAAGATCAACTGGCAGATGTGCTAATAAAAGCATTAGATACATCCACCTTTGAAAGCTTGATCTCTAGGATTGGCATGCTAAACATGGAATAACAAGCAAAATCTTGTTTTCTATGAATAAAAGCATTAAACTGTTTTCAGAATATCAAAAATCCATCCTTAAAAATAGATAAAAATGAATTTTTCATTAAATCCTTAAAGTCTGCCATAACCACTGTTTTGTTCAAACATATGTTCCCTAAAGGCTGTCCACTGCTAAAAGTCAACCCCTATTCTCTCATTTTCTTGGTAATCACTGTTGTTCAAAATCAGTGTTTTATCCACTGATAAGGCTATCTACTGATAGTTAAAGTCTCCCACTGCCTTCATTATGACCGTTGCAACCACTGATATTTGCTCAATCAGTGGTTTTCAAAACAACTGTCTTTCACTATTCATCTTCTAATCAGAGGTTGGCACGTGGACAGTACATAGCGGTCAGATCTTTGTAACTGTTGCCACGTCAGCATTCACTTTTTCCCTTATAAAACCCCGATCTAAACCCCCAAACAGGGTTTTACACTGTCGAATTAAATTCCAAAATTCCTTTCTCAAAGCAGTTTCCATCCTTCTTTCTCAAATCATTCATCGTTCTTCTTCGTCAAAATGACAAAATCAAAATCATCTTCATCTTCCAAAAAGGTCACTCAAATGGCCACTGAACCCATTGAGATTCCATACAAGGCTCCACACAATTACTTGGGTCTGCTCACAAAACCCACTAACACCGAAACCTTCAATACCATTATTGACGCTCTTTAAGCTTCAAAGTACAAAACTTTGTTAACTGCTGATGCTCCGATTTACCTAAAAACCCAGAGAGAATTTTGGAAAAATGCCACTCTTGAAAAACAAGGTGAAGACGTCATAGCCATAAATTCCTCCCTCATGGGTAAACCAGTCAAAATCACACCACAATCCATTTCAGAAGTCTTTGAACTCGATGATCAGCAAGGTAAAAATTCTTTTCCCCAAAACAACCTTAAAACTGACTTCCTTGAAAGGGGGTATGCAGATTCAATGAAAAAGGATACCTTAAAAAAGGTAGTTTTCCACATGCAACAAGATTTTTGTTCCATACCCTTTTGATGTGTGTTTCAAATAAAACAACTGCTTTCAATGAGATACCATTAAAGATACAACACCTGGGATATGCTATTTTACAAAATGAAAATTTCAATTACTCTCAGGAAATCTTTAATGATTTGGTGAAAAATGTTGATAAAAAGCCATTCTTACTATTTCCAAGATTTCTAAGTTACTATTTTCAAAAGAAATTTAGTAAGGATGATGCTCATGTGTTCAAACAAGGTGACTCTTTTCAAATAAACAGCTTGACGGCTGAAACTTTTACAAGATTATCAACACCTTGCAAAACAAAAGCAGAGGTCCCTGAGCAGAATTTAGCAGCTACCACTACTCCTCAGGTATCTGCTGCTGAGCCCACTGCTCTAGGTGATCACAGCAGCAAAACAACTGCTGTGAAACCCACACCTAAAATCACCAAAAAGCCAAAACAAAAGAAAACACAAAAACCCCCCCAAACCTACAAAAAAAGGCAACTCTGGAGGATGAGATACCAGAGCAACTGCCAGTGACAGCACAAAAGTCACAAGAAACCACTGCTGCTACTTCCTCACAGCAGATGGTAGAAATATCTCAACCCATGCCTCAAACTCCTCCTGCTTCTTCTCAAAAAGAACAGGTTGTACACATAGGGATACCACAATATGATGCTCTGGAATCACTCGAATCCATCATCCACAGCCCAATGCCCGGGGCAAATTCACTTTCTACACCCAACCTCACCTCCACAATTCCCCCATAAACGAAATTATTGTTGGATGCTCTTGATTTGAACCAGACACAAACCAGTCCTTCTCAATCACCTGTACATGAGAATATGCCTCAACAAATGACTGGGTCTGATGTATCAATCATTGCTAACCCACCAACAAGACCTGAGGAGGTTACACCCCTTGAGTTACAAGTAACTCTTGGTGGTAGTTGAAGTGAAGCAGCCACTACAAGTGCTGAACCCACTGGTTTGCATTTGGACAGTGGTTTCATCAATAAGACTTCCTTGAAGGTAATTTCTTCTCTGGGAACCTTTGTGTATCCGGTTTTTACTGGTTCACTAAAAAGTGTCTCTCAATTTGAAGGAAGAAGTCCCCAGTACCAAGACAAAGGGGCATCAGTGGATGATTTCTGGACTACACTTCCTGAGTCAACCACTGCTAGTGGGAAATCAGATGATCCCATTAAATTGGGTGATGGTTTAATGTACCAAGAAATGACGGGTAGAATTGATAAACTTGATACAACTGTTGCAGAAATTAAAGATATGATGCAACAGTTGTTGAAAGCTCAAAAGGTACCACCCACTGCTGCTCCAGCTCAAGCACCTTCACAACCTGCACCTGCTGCAAATGAGTTATGGAACTTGTTTCAACCACTGCTTATCCATCGAAGATAATTAGCTGAACAGCAACATGAGATTCAGGTTCAAAAGATCAGGAATGTCATGGAAGCAAGGTTTAAAGATACTCAGGCAGATATTAAGGCAATCAAGGCCCATTTGCTAAACACCACTGGCACTGCTCCTCCCTCTATCATTTTTGTGGACAACCCCCCACCAGCTGATGCCAAAAAGGGGGAGAAAATAAAGTAGTGGAAGAAAAAGGGTTATGAGGATGGCTTATACATTGCTTCAGACAGTTCTAGCATGCTTGTAGACATACCCTTGCCAGATGGTTCTAAGAAAATTGATGTGACTACAAATGCCATTGCTGATGCAAAAGCAAGGGTTGAAAAGGATAGGGAGGCAAAGGATAAAGCCAGGAGGGAGCAAGAGAAAAGAGTTTTTATGGAGATGAATGAGCAGGGTGTTTCTGAGCCAAAGGATGAAGAAAATCCTAAGCCAAAAAGAAATCAGCCCACAAGAAATGTAAGGCAACCTAAAACCACACCTTCCAGAAAAACAAAACATGCTTCTAAACCTACAAAAGACTCCAAACATCAATCTCCCAAACCAACAGTTGTTAAGACTCCTGCTGTATCAACAACTGTTGGTACTTCAGTGGTTTCAACAATTGCTAGTCAAACAACTGCCACCACTTCAACACACACCACATCCACTGTCTTACCACCATCACAAACTACTACAAAACCACAATCACCTCCTGCCAAAAAGCAGAAGACAGCTGTTGACACATCATCAGTTGTAATGACAACAGTGGTTGAGACACCAGTTGTTTCAACAACTGTTAGTCAACCACCTTCCATTTCAACAATCACCACTCAAAACACCACCACTGAACCATCCAAAACAACATCAGCCTCTCCTCAACCAAAAAGGAGAAGGTTAATTCTGAAAAAGGATGATTCTCCATCACCACCAACATCGTTAAAACCTTTGTCACTTGTCACTATACCAAACCCTGTTCATCTCTCTTCAGCTCAAGTTCAACAACCAACCACTGCCATCACTCCTGCAGGTGTCCAATATCCTCTAGAACTTGCAACAGTTAGAGAAGAGATCAAATCCTTCTACTTTGAGGATGACCATGCTAAAAGGAGTTTGCCATCAGTTGAAGGATATCATAGGCCTAAAAATATTGAAGAATATTTGGAAGTTAAGGCTCAACAAGCAGAGGATATCTTTAAAAGAGATTCACAAGGAAAATCTGACAAAGAAATTCAAAGGCATTATCAATTTTTGCTTACACAAGTCAGATCTTTGGAGCAGTTTGCAAAGAATGTATGTCGACAAATTTCAGAAAGAGCAGATGAATCCTTGAGAAAATACTATATTGAAAACATCATGGCCCATAAGAAATACAAGGGAGAAAAATACATGTACAAAGATTGGACAATTCCTGAGCTTGAAAGTGAAGCAGCCAGGATCCAAGACATGATCAAAAACAAGGTTAAACATACTCCTCCTGATTGGGCAAAATACAAGAAAAATGTACCAGATAAGGCATTGGAGCTGAAGAGAATGAAAGAGGAATTAATCACAGCTGATTATGGGTTTAAAAATCAAGTGATGAGATGGAGAGAAGACAAAGTCAGGACCACCTACAAAAGGTTGGAGGAACTAAGGAAGAAAGATCCAAGGGTTCCACAAAAACTTGACTATCCTGAAGCAGAGGTTTCAACAAGACCACCAAAGCTGCTAGTCAGGAAATCAACTGCTCCACTTGGTGCTTTCATTTATCAAAGAAGAAGACAAAAAGAGATGGAAAAAGAAACACCAGAAGATATAGCTGCTAGTGATGATATTATAAAATCTGTCATTAAGCAGATGATGGCTGGAAATGCTGTACTTGCTCAAGCTCAAAGCACTGGTCAGCCAGTCATCACCAGGCCACAATCTCCAAATTCCTCATCCAATAAAAATCTCCCAAGAAACCCAATGGACTCAAAAGTACTAAAATGGAAAACTAATAAACAGACCCATGTACTGACAGTGATCAAGTCTAGTGGAGAAGTGAAGAAAATAACAAGGGAACAAGCACTTGGCCTAAGTGTTGAAGATCTACAGGATCTCCTTGATCTTCTACTTTGCAGGGATGAAGATGACACAGATGCCCTAGACTTTGAGCTGCAACTTAAAGGTCAGATAAGGGAACTGCTGATGAGGCAATAAAGATCTTCAATAATGAAGGGTTTTGGCATCATCTGTTCCAGGGGGAGATTGTTGGGATTAAACCCTATCATATGAACAGTTGATTAAATCCAAAACCGGATCAGAGCAGTGGATCCATAAATAAGCAGATGTTGTGTTTATATTCTCTCTCCTTGAAAGTGGTTTCAACATCTGATGACCTCCATCCACTGATCCTTTACATCAACTGCTAACCTACAACTGCTGATCATGTTAAAGACTGATGAAGACTAAAGCCCTGTTGATCAATCTACTGCTATGGGTCAAGCGCTGCTGAAGTTATCAAGTACTGCTGGAGTCACAACAGTGGAAGGATAAAGCAGTAGTTTAGTTTCTCTTATGTAATGTATTGTAATCAGTGGTTAGCATAGCAGTGTTTGTATTAGATCAGTTGTTAGAGTTTGTTAGGAGGTTAGATGTCACTTTCATGGTGACATCAGTAAAGATGCCACAATGGTTTGTCCGTGCCTATAAATAGAACAGTACCCTGTACTGTTCTATCAGCTCTTCACCACTTTTCTCCTGTACGAACAAACACTGTGAGCTCAGGCTGAGGGGGAGTTTGTTACATGCATGCATTGTAATCGTTGTTGAAATAAATTCAATCTTTCGGTTCTATGTTGAAAATGTGTGTTTAAAGCAATTCTCCTATTTGATTGTGTGCAAAGTTTAATTCCATTTATATTCCGCTGCATTACTTATTCATTGTTCATCTTAAATTAAACGTAAAACATAATCAATCTAAACTCAGATCCTAACAGTAACCGAGGGTTATAATACTTACAACGGGGCAGAACTTCGCTATTTAGAGGGGTATAATACCCGATTATAGTTGCTACACTACAGAATTTAGAGAGAATTTTCGTTTTTGAACATCGGAGAATGAAGGCCGATCGTCTCAATTTATAGGGCTGATCATCGGGTTTGTCGCGCCCCATGAAAAGTCCTATAAGGGCTTCGCGGCCCGCGACGTAGGTCGGGTCTTGACTGGTCACACACATAGACTCGACACGGAGCTCGACACGTGGCAGCTCCGGGTGAGGCTACGTAGCCTAGTTGTCGCGCCCTGCGTAAACCGAAGGCTAAGCCTTCGCGGCCCACGAGCGACACCAGGATTTTGTTTTTATTTTTATTAAAGGTATTTAGGGTCAAATATCATATACGGGGTGTATTTAAAGACGTATAGGGATGTTCTAAATATTTTTGGGATGTCGGAAATATTTTAGGAGGGTTGTTATAATTATGCCCGAGAATTATTTATACTATTAGAGAATTGAGAGAGAATTCGAGAATGAACGATTTGTAAACTAAGCTCGACCACTTCATTTATAGGGCTGATTTGATGGCGGCTCGCGCCCCGTGACCAACCTATCCAAGTCCTTCGCGGGCCGCGAGGACATAGACTAGGGATCTAGCCTTGACGAATCCGCATGTAGGCTCGACACGACTGGGACACGTGACAGCACCTGGTGCGGCCTGGTGTCATGCTGTCGCGTCTGCGACAGTATCAAAGAAGTCTATCGCGCCCCGCGAGCGACTTGAAATTTTTGTTTTATTTGATTTTTATTAATATAAAGGTATTTCGGATCTGTTTTCCGTATACGGGTTGTATTTTATGATGTATAGGGATATTTTAAGGGTTTTGGGAGAGTTGTTATATCCTCCCTACCTTGTTTTAGATCTCGTCCTCGAGGTCTACTGGAACAGGTGTGGATATTTTCTTTTCATCTCTGATTCAAGCTCCCACGTGTATTCTGGTCCCCTCTTGGAATACCATTTCACTTTGACCAAAACTAATCTCTTGTGCTTGATATTCTTGATCTTTCGGTCTTCAATCTGTAGCAGTTTCTCTACAAATTTAAGTTTCTCATTTACCTCTATATCCTTAAGAGGTACCATTAATGTTTCGTCTGCTAAGCACTTCTTGAGATTACAAACATGAAATACATCATGTATTCCTGCCATTTCCTCTGGAAGTTGTAGCTGGTAAGCTACTGGTCCTATTCTTTTAATAATCTTAAAAGGTCCGACATACCTAGGGCTTAGCTTTCCTCTCTTGATAAATCTGACCACTCCTTTCCATGGAGAAACTTTTAATAATACATTATCTCCTACCTGAAATTCCAATGGTTTTCGTCTGTTATCAGCATAACCCATTTGACGATCGCGTGCTGTTTTTAGTCTTTCCTTGACTTGAATAATCTTGTCCGTTGTTTCTTGTACTATCTCTAGTCAAGACAGTTGTTTTTCTCCAATTTCTGCCCAACAGACTGGAGTTCGGTACTTTCGTCCATAGAGTGCTTCAAATGGTGCAGCATTGATGCTGGTATGATAGCTGTTATTGTAGGAAAATTCTATTAATGGTAAATGATCGTCCCAATTTCCTCCGAAATCAGTTATACAAGCTCTAAGCATATCCTCCATTGTTTGAATTGTCCTTTCACTTTGTCCGTCCGTTTGAGGATGATAAGTTGTGCTTAGTTTTAACTTAGTTCCCATTTCTTTCTAGAAACTAGTCCAAAAATGAGAACTAAAACGGCTATCTCTATCAGAAACAATAGACAATGGAATTCCATGTAATGAAACTATTTCATTTACATATAACTTAGCTAATTGTTCCATACTGAAAGTTTCCTTCATAGGTTAGAAATGAGAAGACTTGGTTAATTTGTCTACAATCACCCAGATTGCATCATTACCTTTTCGTGTCTTGAGTAATTTGGTTACAAAGTCCATTGTTATCAATTCCCATTTCCATATAGGCATTTCTAATTGCTGCAATAAACCTGAGGGTTTCTGATGTTCATCTTTAACCTATGAACAAGTTAGACATTTAGCAATATAGGCTGCTATATCCTTTTTCATTCCTATCCACCAGAAATTCTTTCTTAAGTCTTGATACATTTTATCATTACCAGGATGTATCGTATACTTAGACTTATGGGCTTCTTCTAAAATTCGGTGGCGTAGGTTTACTTGTTTGGGTATCCAGATTCTTTTCTTATGGAATTTCCAAATTCCATCTGTTCCTTGTTCTAATTCCTTAATCATTCCTTTTAATTTTTTAGTATTGTCATTGATTACTGATTCCTGTACTTCTCTAATTTGCTCATTTAAATCTATCTGCAAATTTAACTTGAGAGAACGTACTCTTATTGGCTTTTCATGATACTTTTGACTTAAAGCATCAGCTACTACATTAGCCTTTCCTGCATGATACTGGATATTACAATCATAATCACTGAGAATTTCCATCCAGCGTATCTATCTCATATTTAATTCCTTTTGCCCAAAAACATATCTTAGACTTTTATGATCGGTGAACACAGTAAACTTGCTACCGTAAAGATAATGTCTCCAAATATTAAGGGCAAAAATTATAGCTCCTAACTCTAGATCATGGGCTATATAATTTTCTTCATGATTCTTAAGTTGTCTAGAGGCATAGGCTATAACCTTTTGACGTTGCATCAACACATATCCATAACCTAACTTAGAAGCATCATAATAGACTACCAAATCTTCAGTTCCTTCTGGTAATGCTAATATAGGTGCGTTGGTTAACTTTTGTTTTAAAATCTTAAAAGCTTCTTCCTGTTTTGGTCCCCATTCAAACTTAATTGATTTGCAGGTCAATTTTGTTAAGGGAATGGCTAGAAAAATCTTGAATAAAACATAATAACCTGCTAGTCCAAGAAAACTTCTCACCTCTGTCGGTGATTCAGGGACTTTCCACTTAGTAATCGCTTCAATTTTGGTGGGATCCACGTGAATTCCTTCATGATTAACTAGGTGTTCAAGGAATTGCACTTCCTTTAACCAAAATTCACATTTTAAAAATTTAGCGTAAAGCTTTTATTTTCTCAGTAAATTTAAAAGTATAAACAAATGCTCTGCATATTCCTCTTTACTCTTAGAGTAAAGGAGAATATCATCTATAAAGACAATTATGAATTTATCCAGATATGGTTTACATATTCTGTTCATCATGTCCATAAATGCGGCTGCGGCATTGGTTAAACCAAATGGCATGACTGTAAATTCATAATGACCATACCTTGTTCTGAAAGCAGTTTTAGGAATGTCCTCTTCCTGTACTTTCAGTTGATGACATCCTGAGCGTAAATCGATCTTAGAAAAGAATCGAGCTCCTTGCAGTTGATCAAACAGATCATCGATTCTCGGTAATGGGTACCGATTTTTAATCGTAACCTTGACCCGTCCTTCTTCTTGACAAACAAGATTGGTGCTCCCCATGGCGATGAACTAAGCTGTATGAAAACTTTCTTCAGAAGTTCGTCCAATTGTTTCTTCATTTCCTGCATCTCTGCTGGTGCTAAACGATAAGGTGCTTTGGCAATCGATGCTGTCCCTGGTAATAAGTGAATTATGAATTCAACCTCTCTATCTGGCGGTAATCCAGGTACCTCTTCTGGAAAAAAACATCGGAGAATTTAGATACTACGGGAATATCTTTTAATTCTTTTCCTTTAGTGTTAATGATTATGGAAATCATATACACTAGTGATCCTTTCCTTGCATAGCTTATTGTTTTCATCATAGAGATGAATTTTGTAGACTGGCTTATCTCCTTTAGTTGTGATCTTTTCACCACTCGGTGAATTTACTTGTACTGACTTTTGATCACATAGAATGCATGCATGGTTGGCTACTAACCAATCCATTCCTAATACTATATCAAATCCAGCCAGACTCATTGGATACAGGTTAGCAATAAAATTATGCTTTAAAATTTCTATCCTTGCTCCCTGCAAGATTTCATTTATCGTAACGGTTTCTCCATTTGCCGTTTCTACCAAACATTCTTGTTGAAATTTAGTTAATGGTTGATTGAGAATTTTGCATAATGAAGTATTCATAAAACTTTGGTTCGCACCAGAGTCAAATAATACTTTAGCAAAAATATCATTAACTAAAAACGTACCGGCAATCACATCCGGAATCATCTTAGCTTCTTCAGCTGTCAGAACAAATGCTCTAGCATTCGTAGTAGTCTTGTTGTTCATGGCTGGATCTAGTTTCAGACAGTTTAGCTTGATATGCCCCTTCTCTCCACAATTGAAGCATATCCCATTACTGGGTTTATTCCCGCAGTCTTCTTCCTTGTGTCCATATATTTTGCAGAAGTTGCAGTATATGGAACATCTTCCTGAATGTTTCTTCTTACAGTACTTACAGTAAGGTGCAGAGGTAGAACCTGTACTTTTCCCATGATAGTTATTTTCGTAACGAAATTCTTGGGTAAGTTTCTGGGCTAGGTTCTTTCTCTGATTCTCTTCTTGCGTACGTACTAATTCATCAGTCAAGGTATTGGCTAGTTCTACGGCTTCTTCTATGGTTTGTGGTCTAGCTGCCTTGACTACATGTCTGATTTCACTAATTAATCCCCAGATGTAACGGGAGATTAATACTGGTTCTGGTGAAGCTAAGGTTGGCACTATTCTAGCATATTCGAAGAATACGGTAGTGTAACCCTTGCAATCTATTCCAGTCATTCTAAGGTTTAAAAATTTATTAGCGATTTGTTCTTTTTCATGAGGAGGACAAAATTTCCTTTCAACTATATCCTTAAAGTCAGTCTATTCCATATTATAAACTCTGTCACTTCCCCTAGACTGGAGAATAGTATTCCACCATTCTAAGGCTGCATTCTTAAAAAGATTAGAAGCAAACATAATCTTATCTTCATCTGCACATTTACTTATTTTTAAGACTGCCTCTGTCGTTTCTATCCAATGTAGAGCCGCAATGGCTCCTTCATTACCTGAGAAGTCTATTGGTTTGCAAGACCATAATTCTTTGTAAGAACAACCAAATGACATGGTTCTCCTTCTTTTTGGAATTGGTAATTGGATTAGCGGCCCATTATTCACGCTGTGACTGGGTTCAGTGTGTTGATGTTTACTTCCACTTGCAGATTTATTATTTTCTGCTTCTTTAACAGTTTTGATAATATATGGCATAGCATCTATAATTCTTTGTGCTACTATATGTTGGATGGCACTGTTATCTACTTGATTTCCATTATTATCATTATTCTGGTTTTCCTGATTTACTTCGTTGTCCATCTGAATTATAAACATTTATCAGGTATTAATATTACAGAATAAGATTTAATGCAAACAATCATGCAAACAATTTGATCAAAATCGTCGAGCATTGCGACTTTTACTCTTTTTCATATATATATCTATTATAATCTACAACTGAAATCTAAACACACACTAGTTATGCATCAATAGGTATTAGGTTATCTATTTTAGTTGATTTTTTTTTCAAACTACACGCATAAATATACATATATATATATACATGTATATACATACATATATATATATATAGGTAGAAGATCATGCGAGAACCACCTCTTATTGCGAGAACCGCGAGAACCAATGTGAACACAACCAAAAATGCCTAAAAATAGCTAAAAATCACACAATTTTTTTTTTAATATTTTTTATATAAAAATCGCTACTTTTGGAAGCCAAAAAAAATTAAAAAAAAAAATTTTTGGCCACAAAAAGTCGCGATTTGAGCATAAAAATATTTTTAAAAAATTAGATTTTTTTTTTTATTTTTTTAGGTTTTTTTTTGGGGTTTAGTTTTTAGCATTTTAGCTTGGGGGGGGGGGGGTTTAGGTTTTTGGGGGGTGGGGGAGGGGGGTTTAGGTTTTGGGGGGGGGGGGGGGTTAGGTTTTATTTAGGTTTTTTGGGGGTTTTAGTTTTTAGCATTTAGCTTGGGGGGGGGGGGGGGTTAGGTTTTTTTTTTTGGGGGGGTTGGGGGTTAGGTTTTTTTAGCTATTTTAGGTTGTGTTCACATTGGTTCTCGCGGTTCTCGCAATAAGGGTGGTTCTCGCATGAACTCCTCCCTATATATATATATACATATATATATTATGGGTTGAACTGCATCTCTCGCTCGTCGTATTTCCAAACGAGCTTTTCTCCTATCTGTTTTATCCTCTCTCCTTCTTCCATTAATTCCTCACCATATGTGCAGAGTTCCTGCACATTTTCTTCACTCATGGATGGCAATGGTGCGGGTACTGGCTCAGGGTACTGAGGTATAGGTTCTCCATATGGGTACGGGCTGTCTAGTATCTCCTAAACATACTGATCAGCAATCCAATACGGATCTAGATGATTAAGGTTGGCATACTGTGCTATGGGATTTGGTATTTGTGACAACTGACACTTTTTCGTACATTCCGTACAATAATTAGACAGTAATCTGTGCTTTAATGACTGTGCATGATCTAGTTTATAAGACGAATGAATTTCTGATTTCTGTTATATACATACAATGGCATTTCATGTTACAAGACTTTTATCATTATTGCATGCAACAAAATCTAGTTCTATTAATGCACAGAACGGAGTTGGCACAGTTGTCAGATAAACTAGAGGTACTGGCGGGAGTTCAGTACTTAGACAGACATGAGGTTAAGACACAAAATAAGCCCCAGGACCAAGTGTTACACTAGTATAGTGTGTAGGAAAGTAGGGATTACAAAACTGCCTTCCTAGTGACATCATAGGTACCGGAAAGTGCCAGAAACACACTAAATATAATGCAGAATTCTGCAGTAAATGAACAAATTCAGCAATTTTAAGCAATTTAACATCTAAATATAATGCAGAATTATGATTTAATGGTCCTGAATGCTTTCCTAAGTGTCGGGAATCGAAACTGTCATAAAAGACTACATAAAGCACACTAAACTGTGCAATTCAGCACTTTAACGAACAGTAACGAAACGAACAACCGGACACTACCCGAAACATCAAATTTTCACTAGAAGAATTGTTCTAGTGTTACAAAGCTAGTTATGGTCACCGAACATCATATTACATCTAATAAACATTAAATACATAAAATACCTAACTAGCACCATTGAATCCTAACAAAATCAAGTAACTAACCATTAAAAGTTACACTTTACCCCCCCCCCCCCCCGATGTTGGACGGTTAGGGGACATGGATCCCACCCTTGATTTCTTTGTTATATTTTATAAAATCTTGTAGATAATATACCAAACTTAGATGCCATATGCCATCCTAATTTCTTTTATAAACCTAAAGATTATAACCTAATTGTCGTTCATCTTCTTCAACAAAACCTCTCCTACTTCTCCTTGCTAGCTCACAACCACCACCCCATCTCCATACATCTTCATTTTCAATCCATCTCTATCCAATCCAAGGTGATTCTAAGGTGTCTCGGGCCTATCTAAGAAGGTTGTAAGCAACGGAATTGGAAGGACCTCTCTCTAGTGCTTTTATCCACCTCATTTCTTCTCTTGTTCATCCTTAGCCTTGTGTTAGAAGTAAGACTCTTATGATCTCATTTTACTTCATATTATGTTGGTTAAAAGATGATATAAGTTGCCAAACATAAAGATCATTAAGAAACATAAGCATAAATATGAACATAAAGCTCTAAAACATGAAGATCAAGTTGTTTTAAGTGTAGGTAGTGTACTTGAATGATGATCTCTTGTGTTCATGATCATCATAAGAACCTTGCTAGATGATGATTAAACACATGATCTAGCAAGTATAAGGATAGATCTTGAGAAAATCATAATGATCATCCTCTATGTAAACATGAACTTGAACAATGAATTTGTTTTTATGAATAATAAAGTATGAAACATGTTATAAGACTTGTAAAATGATGATTTCAAGAATAATATTTTAAAGAAACTAAAGTTCACTACAAGATCTAACATGATCATGGTGTTTAAAGGAAGTAAATATATTTTAAGTGTTAAATCAAAGCAAGAAACATATTGTTAACAAGAAAAATACAAGAATAAGTATTTTTAGAAAATCTTCATACAAGTTGTGAAGAACAAAAATCTACTAACTATGTTTTTAAGGGTAACTTAACCTACTAAATAGCATACTAAGTTACTACAAATTTTTACAAAGTTTCAAGTTCATGTCATAGTGTAAATATATTATTTTTGGCACATGGTAAGTCTTGAATGAATTGTTGATAATTGATGATGATATTAAAAAGAAAATGATATGCTTTGAAAAGCATGGAAACCTTCATTTTTAGGGGAAACTATGGCAAAATTTTTCTAAAAATTAAACACTTAGAAAAATATTTCCAAATGAGTGTTTATAAGTGTATTTCAAACCATAAATCTTTACATAAACTTTGCCATGCCATAATTTTTGTTACAAAAATTATAAATATTGGAGGTTGGTTTTTATAAATAAAAGTGACTAAATATGTATGTACGAAATATATATTTAGAAGTCACCATGTGTGTAATTGTTTGTATACTTTGTGTGTTAGTTATATTATTTTAGGACATAAAATGATATAACTCATCAAAATACCCAAAAATTACAATCCAAAATATTACCAAAATTCCAAGATTTTGAATATACAAGTTATACACGAAATATTGCTGAAACCGAACTAGAGAATATAACTTACAAAATACTCCAGAAATAATATTTATATGTATATTTTGGTAAATAATATTTTGGACACCAAGTGAATAAAAATATGATTTTTACAATTACTACAAGAATATATCATATTTTGACAAGAGAAAAATATATTATTGTTGGCAAGTATAAATATATATTTTTCTGGAAATTTTTAGAAGATATATTATTTTTGAAAGAAATATATATCTTCTCAACAAACATGAAATACAATATTTTTTGGTGAAAGATATATTTTCTCAATTGAATATGAAATATATCGTTTTTGGAGAAAGATAAGTTTATATATATTTTCTAAGTTAGACTTGAAAATATATTACTTTTGGAACTTATATGAAAATGCAAATATTATGCCAAAGGAAAATTATAAATATTTTTCCTAGGTAATATTTATTGAAATATATATATTTTGGAAATATATATTGGTGAACTTTTATTAAGATAATCTTCCGGAATAATTAATACGAAATTAAGTATAAGAATTCTTCATAAATACAATAAAGATACGTATTCTCGTACGTATAAATACACACCGAAATACGACCCCAAATACAAGGCAAAAATATACAAGTATAAGATACCCCCATCCTTGGGAAGGAAATTATAAGTATAAATACTTGAAAAGTATTAAGTTAAAATATATTGCTATAACAATTATTCCAAAATTTAATGAATATAATTTAAGTTAAAATATTTATTATTTTAACAAATAATTATATAACTTGGAATAATATTGAAGACACGAAGAAACGTAACTCAAAGACACTAATTAATACTAAGTGAAGGCACGACCCGCTCGTCTGATAGACCGTAGTACGTTGTAGGTAGTCGTGCACAATAGTAGCCGCGTGAGTTACGTCGGATTGAAGAACGCAAAACTGTGAGTGCATGTCCCCCTTTTCTCTTAACTGTTTTGGTTTTATAACTCTCGGGGGTGGAATACATGTTACGGATGTTTAAACGGTATGAAATGAACTATTAAATCATGTGTGCATAGACTAAATTTGAAATTCCATTAATTCTTAATTAGGGACGAAGGTTAGATCTAACGGGTACGGCCGAACCCCACTCATGGTACTTGTGACCACATGAGTGCTTCGGTGTCCCAGTCGAGGTGAATCGACATTAGTCAAGGTGAATTGACATAGTCAAGGGAAATTGACATAGTCAAGGTAAATTGACATAGTCGAACGGGAATTCGACATAGTCGAGGGAATCGACGAGGGTATAAGCTTACTCATTTTGAGTGCTCCTTATGTCTTCACAGGTTTTAATGTCCTTGCAAAACTTTAATTTCATTTGTTCGTAAATGCTTTTCATACCTGTTTCAAAAGGAGTTTCTCAAAGGTTTACAAGGTTTTCAGTACTCATACAAAACGCATGAACTCGCTCAACTTTTGTTGATGTTTTCCAAAATTACATGTATTTCAGGTAACAGGTTGGATCTTGGGCGTGGGTGTTGTTTCTAGAAGTAGATTTCAAGTTTAGATGTCATCCACTTTTGTTGGTTTGTAACTTAGTCGAAGGTTGTGTTTTAAAATTTAAATAACCAGTGTTTGTATTACTTTAAATTTTATGAATGGATGCTCTCCCCTCTCGATTGTGAAAGTGCCTGACTATGGTAGTGATGGTGAGGCGGAGGCGGCAACCTTGGACAACAACCTTATCAACAGGACGAGGTCCATGTGGCTTTTGCGAAGCAAGATTGATGACACACTTGACCAGACAAGGAAAGATGAAGTACTCATCTTGAAGGTGCCCCTCCAACTACTAGGAATTCTCCTTATTCCTATTACGTTTAATCATCGTGCTTATTCGCGCGTAACGATGACAAATGTTAGCGCATGGACCACCGCAATGGTCCTTTCCATGTCAGAGGAATAAGGACAGTAGTGTCCCCTCTTTGGTTGATCATCTGCTTGGACGAGGGAAAGTTGGGGTGACCGTGCAAGACAATTTATTATTATGGGGGCCCACGTAATAACGACTTGTAGTGCATGGAAATCCTGGTGGACCCTGCGGGTCAGGCTGATGATCACCAACCCTCCAAAAATAACCTCTAGGTGTTCATACCTTCATCTGGTAGAACAATACCTAGACAGTTGCCTTAGCACCCTACAAAGTAGGAAACCTGTCTTTGCCTACTTTGTGTCTGACACTTCTATCCGTCCACGAGCCATTTGGGAACCAGTATCTAAGCAAGTGAAGATGGCTAACACGCGGGAAAAATTCAGTGACGTTACACTCTCCATCACCCCTACATGAATAACCCCCATCTCTTGGAAAGTATACACGTCTTGTGGAGCTAAAGACCCAAGAAAAAAAAAACCAATGTAGAAGGAAAATAACTACCACTTTCATATTATGAAACTTGTATGACCGAGGTGATGTAACCTCGAGTTCACTTTGTTTTCCCCATTACAAACAAAAAGTCAAGTTGTCAAGCCTATATGAAAGCTCAGTGGTTGTTTCCTTACTTATACATTGATAATTATATATGCATGTGATATTGGGTGATTACATGCTTGCTTGTGGTAATATCTACCTCATAGATAATTATGGAATGTTGTCTAACCTACCCCATACCTTTTTGCCAGAAGGAATGCCGCCCAGACGTGACACAGACACCAGTACGTTACCAAGAACTGAGGCCGAACTCAATGAGCGCATTTCCCAAGCTATAGCGCAGTATGAAGCCCACCGCTCTGGACGCAACGATGGCACTTCTGGAAGTAACCCCCCAACTGGCTACACTTATAAACAGTTCCTAGACTGCAAGCCATTGAACTTTGATGACACAGGAGGCGCCGTTGCTTTTGTTCGTTGGGCAGAAAAGACTGACTCCGTTCTGAGAATGAGTAACTGTTCACCCCAGTGGAGTGTTACCTTTATCTCAGGGTTGTTTTTCGATAGCGCACTCTCCTGGTGGAACCTTCAGGTTCAGACCCTTGGTGAAGATGCTGCTTATGCACTGAGCTGGGACGAGCTCAAGGAAATGATGGAGAAGAAATACTGTTCTAGGGCCGAAATCCAGAAGCTTGAGACTGAGTTCTTGAATTTAAAAATGGACGGGCCGAAGATCGCTGAGTACGTCCAACGCTTTCATGACTTGTCTAGGGTCGTTCCCTACTTAGTCAAGCCGGAATTCAAGAGGATTGAGCGATTCATTTATGGACTTGCATCGCAAATCATGAGTATGGTTACTGCCTCAAAGCCTCAAACCATCACAAAGGCTATCGATTTGAGTGTTACGCTTACTGAAGAAGCTCTTCGTATGGGAAAATTTTTGGAATCTGAGACAAACAAGAAAGAGACTCATGTGGAGTCTTCAGGAAATAAGAAAAGGAAGTCTTCGAACCTAAGGATAGGCACCCAAGTCAGCTATGGAAGCTCTAAAGCAAACAAAAGAAGGGAAGTGAACCCACCCCATGGCAGGAAAGCTTATGGTCGATGTCTGAAGATCAAGTTGTTTTAAGTGTATGTAGTGTACTTGAATGATGATCTCTTGTGTTCATGATCATCATAAGAACCTTGTTAGATGATGATTAAACACATGATCTAGCAAGTATAAGGACAGATCTTGAGAAAATCATAATGATCATCCTCTATGTAAACATGAACTTGAACAATGAAGTTGTTTTTATGAATAATAAAGTATGAAACATGTTAAAAGACTTGTAAAATGATGATTTCAAGAATAATATTTTCAAGAAACTAAAGTTCACTACAAGATCTAACATGATCATGGTGTTTAAAGGAAGTAAACATATTTTAAGTGTTAAATCAAAGCTAGAAACATATTGTTAACAAGAAAAATACAAGAAGAAGTATTTTTAGAAAATCTTCATACAAGTTGTGAAGAACAAAAATCTTCAAGGATGAGTTTTATAAACTATAAACTATGTTTTTAAGGGTAACTTAACCTATTAAATAGCATACTAAGTTACTCCAAATTTTTACAAAGTTTCAAGTTCATGTCATAGTGTAAATATATTATTTTTGGCACATGGTAAGTCTTGAATGAATTGTCGATAATTGATGATGATAATAAAAAGAAAATGATATGCTTTGAAAAGCATGGAAACCTCCATTTTTAGGGGAAACTATGGCAAAAATTTTCTAAAAATTAAACACTTAGAAAAATATTTCCAAATGAATGTTTATAAGTGTATTTCAAACCATAAATCTTTACATAAACTTTGCCATAATTTTTGTTACAAAAATTATAAATATTGGAGGTTGGTTTTTATAAATAAAAGTGACTAAATATGTATGTACGAAATATATATTTAGAAGTCACCATGTGTGTAATTGTTTGTATACTTTGTGTGTTAGTTATATTATTTTAGGACATAAAATGATATAACTCATCAAAATACCCAAAAATTACAATCCAAAATATTACCAAAATTCCAAGATTTTGAATATACAAGTTATACACGAAATATTACTGAAACCGAACTAGAGAATATAACTTACAAAATACTCCGGAAATAATATTCATATGTATATTTTGGTAAATAATATTTTGGACACCAAGTGAATAAAAATATGATTTTTACAATTACTACAAGAATATATCATATTTTGACAAGAGAAAAATATATTATTTTTGGCAAGTATAAATATATATTTTTCTGGAAATTTTTAGAAGATATATTATTTTTGAAAGAAATATATATCTTCTCAACAAACATGAAATACAATATTTTTTGGTGAAAGATATATTTTCTCAATTGAAAATGAAATATATCGTTTTTGGAGAAAGATAAGTTTATATATATTTTCTAAGTTAAACTTGAAAATATATTACTTTTGGAACTTATATGAAAATGCAAATATTCTGCCAAAGGAAAATTATAAATATTTTTCCTAAGTAATATTTATTGAAATATATATATATTGGAAATATATATTGGTGAACTTTTATTAAGATAATCTTTCGGAATAATTAATACAAAATTAAGTATAAGAATACTTCATAAATACAATAAAGATACGTATTCCCGTACGTATAAATACACACCGAAATACGACCCCAAATACATGACAAAAATATACAAGTATAAGATACCCCCATCCTTGGGAAGGAAATTATAAGTATAAATACTTGAAAAATATTAAGTTAAAATATATTGCTATAACAATTATTCCAAAATTTAATGAATATAATTTAAGTTAAAATATTTATTATTTTAACAAATAATTATATAACTTGGAATAATATTGAAGACAAGAAGAAACGTAAATCAAAGACACTAATTAATACTAAGTGAAGGCACGACCCGCTCGTCTGATAGACCGTAGTACGTTGTAGGTAGTCGTGCACAATAGTAGCCACGTGAGTTACGTCGGATTGAAGAACGCAAAACTGTGAGTTCATGTCCCCCTTTTCTCTTAACTGTTTTGGTTTTATAACTCTCGGGGGTGGAATACATGTTACGGATGTTTAAACGGTATGAAATGAACTATTAAATCATGTGAGCATAGACTAAATTTGAAATGCCATTAATTCTTAATTAGGGACGAAGGTTAGATCTAACGGGTACGGTCGAACCCCACTCATGGTACTTGTGACCACTTGAGGGCTTCGGTGTCCCAGTCGAGGTGAATCGACATTAGTTAAGGTGAATTGACATAGTCAAGGGAAATTGACATAGTCAAGGGAAATTGACATAGTCGAACGGGAATTCGACATAGTCGAGGGAATCGACGAGGGTATAAGCTTACTCATTTTGAGTGCTCCCTATGTCTTCACATGTTTTAATGTCCTTGCAAAACTTTAATTTGATTTGTTCGTAAATGCTTTTCATACCTATTTCAAAGGAGTTTCTCAAAGGTTTACAAGGTTTTCAGTACTCGTACAAAACGCATGAACTCGCTCAACTTTTGTTGATGTTTTCCAAAATTACATGTATTTCAGGTAACAGGTTGGATCTTGGGCGCGGGTGTTGTTTCTAGAAGTAGATTTCAAGTTTAGATGTCATCCACTTTTGTTGGTTTGTAACTTAGTCGAAGATTGTGTTTTAAAATTTAAATAACCAGTGTTTGTATTACTTTAAATTTTATGAATGGATTAACATCGTTTTGATCATATAGTTGTTTATTATGATTGAATGCAATGATATTAAACCAGTCACACATCATACGCTTTCGCAAAAGTCAGGGTGTGACAGTATTGGGTCTCCTTTTAGGTAAAGTTCCTGGTATTCCCTATGGTTATCATTCCATGGATCGTATGCTAGAGGATTAGGTGCTGGGATTCTAGGTATCTCGTCAGGGTAAAATGCTGGTATGGGAAATTCGTTTCCTGGGTTAGGCTCTATTTCCATTAGTTGGGTTGGAAATAAGGGCAATGGTTGTGGTGCAATTATTTGATCAAGGTTTGGATCGGCTGCAGTGGTAGCTAGTATATGGAAGTTTGCCAAACGTCTATTAACTACGTCTTGTGTTTAGGCATTGACTTCCCTATTGGCTGCTGCTAAGGCTCTTTGTTGTTGCAACTTTCTCATTCGCTTTCTCCTCTCATGTGCTCCCCGACTGAACCATCCTCTCTTTTTCGAAGGGAATGGTTCCTCGGATTACGCCTTAAATATGAAAATCCCCTCTTATGTATCAGCAGAATACCCCGAAGGAGTAGGCTGTGACGAGGTTCCTACTCTTTTGGGATAACTATCTAGATGACGGTAGGCGTCAGACGTACCTTGCTCACTCATACTGTAAACTAACAGATTGTCAAATAACACAAAACAATAATATACATATATACACATAATCACATAGATTATTTCCTAACATATTTGATAAAATATTGGTGTCAGCAGAACACTTCTGTGGCTTAAACCAGTGGTTGTAGCTCTGATACCACTTCTCTGTCGCAACCCCCGACCCCTTGCCCCAGAAGGCGGGCGGACGCGACCTCACAGATTAGTGGTATCGGTGTTTATTAATTTAGCAGCGGAAATTTACATCAGGACCGTTGTTAGGAAATAGTTTATCACAGTAAAATACCACACTTTTATAAATACATGGGAAAACCCAAGTTTCCATTTATAATATGTTTATATGGATAAACCCAAATAAAACTTCTTTCTTGTTTAGGTAACTTTTATAGCCACTTTTCCAAGCCTTCAGTGCTCTCCAGCTTGTCACACCCCAAAAACGTCGTAGCGGAATATAAAGCGTAGTGGTGATGGAAGTTGGTGCCCATTTCTATCTTGATGTTTGATGCATTATAGTGTTGGACATTATTACTTATTTAAAACATAGATTTTAAACTTAACGTTCCAAAACACGACATAAACATGACATGATAAAGTTGTCTTTGATCCTCACGGATCTTATTACATTGTCCCAAAAAGTTTAAAAGCCAGTCCTACATTTTTAAGTGACAAAACATGCATCAACAAACACAAGATATGCCATAATTCCCGAAGCCGAACTCAAGTACCTGTAGAACACATTAAAATCAAGTGTCAACACAAAGGAAGGTGAGTTCACATATTCAAATCTAAACATTTTGATCCAAAGGAAAACTTTCTGATTATGTGTTTATTGTAAAACATCCACATAATATTTTTAGAAAGCCCATTTTACTTCATTAATAAAATTCATGGGTCATCCGTCGTAAGTTCAATAACCCGACATTATGGAATTTTCCCAAGTTTTGTATCTTAAATTCATAGCGTCAACTTTCAGACTCGTATGTTAGCTAGACAATACGAACTATATATTTACCATGCAGGGATAATCAATGCTAGACAATAACCATATTCTAAATTCGTCGTTTGACTTGACACGGGGCGACCGGTCACGACGGGGTTGTCAACCCGATAGATCTACCAACAATTCCTCGCGTACATTACTTAATCGATTAAACGACATCATTGGCGTAGGGTCCTATTTGAGACCATATATGATGTCTACCTCATGTACAATATATATATATCCTACTAATATGACAAATTTAATATACAAAGTTGTACGAATCCCCTGATATCCCCACCGAGATGTAAGCCGATGGTGTTACTTACTCTCTTGAGACCAGGCGATATTCATTCCAACTTGACAGTCTGTTTCTCCTCGGAAACACTTTACCATCCCAATTTCTCCTCCAAACATACATGCATCAAATTTATCTTCGAAACGTATGATTTATCAAACTCCATATATTTGTAACGAAAATATATATTTTATATTAAAAGGTATATTTTAATCCAAAAACATTATTAAACCCTTTTATTGGCTTGTTCTACCCCCCAAAATATATACAAAGCAGTAAAAAGAGAGGTTTAGTGATACTCACCTTTGGGTGCGTATTTTAAATAGCGCAATCCCACTGTTTGATTTCTACACATCCTATTATACGTAGGAGCGAGTTTTAAATCAATTTACATATATACATCACAAAAATCCTAAGTTTCTCTGCTTCTTAGAATTGTCACATAACTTGGAGATTTTCTCGAAAAGTTATCATTTTTTTATTATGTTGGCACGTTAATATATATATGAGTCCATATATATATTCTTAATATTTTTGCGACTTGAACGATTTTATTGGTGACCGTTATCATGTAAATCCGTCAACACTCTCGTTTATACGCAATATATCTACGATTTGCGCATCGTAATATATATACGTAAACGTTCACATAAATTATTATCGAAACATGCGAAATCTTGTTAACTTATCTATTTTGTCATTTTTAAGGAAAATATACATAAAATATCTTATATGTATCAAATTTCATGCTCGACCAACAAGTTACACATTTAACGCGATTTTTACAGTTTCTGCCGTACAAACGCACAAGTATACATGCATAATCTAATTTTTCAAATATCATGTTAAAACTCAACATATTTTCACATTCACATGTTTAAATCACATAACATATCTTAACACATAAGGTTCACCCAAAATTTACCCATAATAGTGTTCATCGAAAAATGCGTATTTTAGCGATTCGGTAACATTTTCGGGCGTCGGAAGTCACGTATGACCAACCAAACACCAAGTAAAATAAAAATTAGTTAAATTACTCATTTTTAAACTAAAAATATCAGTTTACTTACTGATCTAAATCAGTTTTATAAAAATTCACTCGAAAAGCCTATTTTTGACCGTTTTAACGAATAGTTTTGCGTTAAACGTTTCTATAATCATCCCAACTCGGAATGACTTGATATTTTAACACAATACATATTATTTACTGATTAAAATAGTAGTTATAATCAGATTAGTGCAGTTTTTGTGTAAGTCACATAAATCATGCGATTTCACATATTTTACAATATCTAATGCACCAAGTACAACATGCAAAGCTAGTAAACATTATGACAAAGTTATATGTCACTAAACACTTTAAAATAACCTTATTTTAGTGTTTATAATCTGATTAAAATTGATTTTTATCAAATCATACTCAAATCATCTTTTTATGATCTCATATCATCATGCATGTCTAAGTATGTGCATCTAATGCACCCATATCATATAACCATCATCCAAAATAATATTAAATGCATCAAAGAACATATTTATTACATGTTCATGTAAATCAAAGCATGTCTACTTCATTTTCATCTAATCATATTTGCATAAATGCAAACATTCTTTCATTTATTAACATGTGACAAAAACTTATATACATGCATACATATATATACATATACACGACATATATACATACATATATGAACTTCCAAAAGTTCACTTTTCATCATATTCATCTTCAAATCACAAGACCCTTTTAGAACATTCTTTTATGACATCTTTTTAACACATGCATGTAATCCATCTTTCAAGAATCAAATCAAATCAATCAAGAATCATTTAACAGAAATCAAAACACAACTAAATACACACACACTCATAAACTTTCGGCCATACATACATACATATATACACTCATTTTTACTTTGATTAAAATCTCATTCATTGTTAATATCAAGTTTGTGATTTATTCCAAGTTCAAGAGAAACCATCCAACATCTCTATCATCACTAAAAATCAAGAATGTAGTTTTGAAAATAAGTTTATACCTTCAAGATTTCTTAGTGGGTTTTTTGAAAAAGATGTTGATATGAGGCTTTATTATTACTTGAATCTTCTTGAAATCACTTCTAAACATCCATATTAGCTTGGAATCACCTTGAAAAGCCTTTGATTCTTCAAGAAATTGTTTGAAAATTTTGAATGTGTTGGTTTAAGGGGGTGTTCGGCCGAGATTCATCAAGAGGGAGAGAGAGATGAAAATGGTGAAGGGTTTCTTGAGTTTTGAAAGATTATGGAAGCCTTTAGGGGTATTAGTCATCACTATGATGTTCCCCATGTCCACAAGTGTCAAGAGAGAGGAGAGAGAGTCCATATTTAGCCACCACCTCCTTCTCTATACACACACTACTCACATACAAACCTATATATACACTCATACATGTATTATAGTGTAAAAACATGTATTTTACTGGATACCAGGTATTTTAACTGGCGTTTTAACCCCGTTTTATTGTGTTTTAAATTATTTTTCACACTCTATAAAAATAAACTCACCAAAATATTACTGAACGATATTTTGTTTGCCTGGACTGGCGACATTGCCTGTATTTGGCAGTATGCGCGCTATGCTGCGCGGCGCGCTTATAATCGCAAAAAATAGGAATTTAAGCATTTTTATTTATTTTTATCATTCTATAAAAATAATAACACCAAAATATCACTGAAATAATTACCAGTTGCCTTGACTGACTGTGTTGATGGTATTTTGTCGGTATACGCGCTGCATCGCGCGGTACGCGCTCAAACTCGAAAAATAGAGTTTCTTAGCGTTTTAATTTATTTTTCCTCACAAATATGATTATAATTATTATTCTAATCATAACATACTATTTTTAGGATTTTAACACTAATCGGGTGGTCACCGACGTTCGTTTCACATTTTAACCATTACGCGATAACCGTTTATCTTATCGTTGCCAACATAATTTTTACCAAGGTTTAAATTTACCAACTCATTAATTAGCATATACAAACATCACAATCAGTCAAATACAGCCTTTTATCTATTCACAACACGTGTCACAATTGTACGGTACGGACTGAAAAGTCGGGTGTCACACAGCTAGCTTCTATTTGGCTTTCACATTTTATTACTTGAAACGCGTTTTAAAAATATTTTATCAGCAAGAAATACTGGCGAGTGCATCCCAATTTAATCAAAACAAGTTTTATATCTTTAGAGTATTGAGGGCATCCGCAATTACCTTTGTTTACATCTACCAAATTACCACCCACGGTGCTATCAATCCTGACTTGTAGTCATGTTACTATTCACAGTATTAGTAACAAGTAATGTATACAAAACCCCAACATATCAACAGTAATTGTAGAATTACAAATACTCAATTACTGTTGATTATATTTTAAAACAATTGAGGTTTTATAAAAAACAGTTTATAAAAAGTGAATGTACTCACAAACGGTGAGAAAAAGAGAATGAACTCAAATTGTTATTTTAGATAATCCTACTGCTTTCTGGTAACTTCCTGGTTATAATCTATAAAATTAAACAATGCACACGTGTTAGTAAGATAACCCAATTTACATTATCTATACCCCCGAGACAGAACTCCAACGACTGAGTCAGGCAGAGCCTTGACATGCGTTACGGAGCTCTAAATCAATCGGGCAGAGTAACTAATATGTAACCGGGGGTTATAATACTTACAGCGAGGCGGAGCTTCGCTTTTTAGTGGGTATCATGCCCGAGAATTATTTCTACTATTAGAGAATTGAGAGAGAATTTGAGAATGAACGATTTGTAAACTGAGCTCGACCACTTCATTTATAGGGCTGATCTGATGGCGGCTCGCGCCCCGCGACCAACCTATTCAAGTCCTTCGCGGGCCGCGAGGAAGTAGACTAGGGATCTAGCCTTGATGAATCAGCATGTAGGCTCGACACAACTGGGACACATGGCAGCACCTGGTGCGGCCTGGTGTCATGTCGTCGCGCCATGCGATAGAACCAAAGAAGTCTGTCGCGCCCCACGAGCGACTTGAAGTTTTTTGTTTTTTTTATTTTTATTAATATAAAGGTATTCCGGATCCGTTTTCCGTATACAGAGTGTATTTTAGGGCGTATAGGGATATTTTAAGGGTTTAGGGAGAGTTGTTATAACGATCTTTACCATCCCTGCAAATCTGAGCCATCCCAAGGTCTTCCTCATCTAACATCTTACAAATCTAAACTATTTTAAGCTTCAATTCAACTTCTAAAACATAATCTTCAACATCCACAGATCTGTTCTTATTCAGTTTTCCGGCGTCGATGCTATAGGACAAGTCTGTAAGTTGATCGGTGTTGTTGTTGATCATTCAATCGTTTTCTCTTCGAATCTAAGGAGGAAAAGCAGACAAAGAACTAGTCTCTGAAAATGAGTAAGGAATCATAAATGCTTCTGTATATGTGTGTATATATATTCTATATCATAGCAATGGAATCTCAGCATTAATCTCATCCGTTTGCATGAAAGTAACACGGACTTACGCTCGATAGACTGATTGAATTGCATTTGTGGTGTTTCAAAGGTATTTGTAAAATTTGTATCCTAAAATTTGATATGTTTGTTCTTATTTAGTTTCAGTTTGATGTGCATAGCGTAAATTGATTGTATTATTGTTACCGTTAGTATTGATAACTCTAAAAGGCAAGAAATTTGATGTTCATCTTGTTCCCTCTGTGATACTTAATGAGGACACCATGTGTGTTGTTAATCTTCCTGGACTTTTGTATAGAAATTGATGGTTGGGGTTTCGTGTAACGTGTAAATGGTTTCTTAAATACGGGTTGTTTGATGCTTTGATTGATTTTCAATGTTTAGGAAATGTTGGCGGGTCGGATTTGGTGGTGGTGGTGGCGGCGGCAGCTGGATTTAAGGGTGGTGGTGGTGGTTGGAGAGACATAACTGATATTGAGATAAAGAGATTGGGGGTTGTTTATTTATTTAAGGGTAAATTACATTTTTCATCCTTTATACAAGTAAAATTACTAACTTACCATCATGTGCAAGTCACATGACTAGAATTAACTGAAAATTTTAACTTTGTTACTGCTAAAAGACGAAAAGTGTACTGAGTTTTCCAAATAAAGGACTGTAATTGTAATTATTGAAGTTAAATGGTATCCGTTGCAATTCGATACAAACATAAAGGACGAAAAGTGTAATTTACCCTAAACTTTATTAAATGTAAAGAACCATGAAGTATGAATACCATTGGAAAAAAAATTATTGTATTTAAGAAAAGCTGGAAGTTATAATTTCATGGCATGCCACACAAAAAAAAAATTGTTGTGGTGAGAACTTGTGACAAGATCCCTTCATATCTGCAAATTTGGTCATCATTTCATGCCACGTAAAAAAGGTGGAAAAGGAAAAAAAACTAATAAACCCCACCAATGAGGGGAAAAAGTAGAATCATTGCCACCCAAAAAAGAATTATCAGGTTTAAGAAAAAGGTAAATAAAATAATGTGAGTCGTCATTGAAATTATTTAAAACATAATCCTAATTTTTAATAATTACTTTTGTTTAACCAATTATGTGATTGTTTGATCATAATCCTAATTTTTAATATTGAACAAATCACTTTAATTAAAAGGCATATGTAAGCTTCTACTTATTTATCAAATATTATTTCCATAATATAAATTAGCAACACATTGTTGTATTGTGTTGTTGTACCCTAAGCATGGGGTGTTTTTCAAAAAAAAAAATTGATTTTTCACTTTTAACCCAAAGGTTTTCATCTTGTATATTTTAACCCTCTTAATTTGTTTATTTTTAACCCAAAACTTTTCATCTTTTGTAATTCAACTCAAAACTTTTTTATTTACAAGTTTGGTCCCCCATACTTTTTATCTTTCGCAAGTTTTTCGTTTTACGTTTCGTTCTAAAATTTTCGAGTTAATACGTCGCAACGTGCGTGTGTGGTTCAACGTTTTTGGTCTATTTTTAACATTTGATAGGTATATTGCAACCTGTCTATTTTCCCCTTTGGCAAGTTCGCCGCAACGGGCGGATCCTACATCAACTTAGTTATTCTTTTCTACGTTATTTTGCGAGTTAACACGGCACAGCGTGCGCGTGTGGTTCAACTTTTTTACGTCTATTTTTTCCATTTAACAAGTTTGTCGTAACGCGTGGGTCCTAAATCGACATAGTTATCTTTTATATGTTTCAGACTTATTTCTTCACATTAACACGCCGCAACTTTAGTGTCGGTCGCTATCAGCGGTGTGACATTGATGTTATTTGGCATAGTTTTAGGCCCTCCGTTGCAACATGGGGGTGCTTAATTCTAGTTATAATATAAAGTTTTAACAATGTAACAGATAAAGAAAAGATTACATGTCAGTTTGAGTGTTTGAGCGAGGCCCTTTTCACCTACATTTAAAATAATATATTTTTACACAAAATCCTTTTAACCCATTATACAATCCTTTATTCCTATAATGTGTCGCAGCCCCTGACCCCTGCCCCGGGAGGCGGGTGGCCACGGAACACATCGCGCAGAGCGGGTGGTATCGGTGTTTATTAATTTGGCAGCGGAAATGAGATATCAGGACCGTAGTTAGGAAATATTTTATCAGAGTTAAAACACCAAACTTTTTATAATAAATAAATGGGACAAAACCCAAGTTTCCATTACAATACATTTATAGGGATAAACCCTAGTTTATTGAAAACAAAACTCCTTTTTATTTAAGTAACTTTTATAGCCACTTCTCCAAGCCTTCAGTGCTCTCCAGCTAGCTTCTATTAGCTTCACATTAAGTTACCTTAAATACGTTTTAAAAAGATTTTATCAGCAAGAAATACTGGCCAGTGCATCCCAGTTTAATCAAAACAGTTTTAAAACTTTACAGTATTGAGAGCGATTACAATGTTTATATCTACACAGTTACTCATTCAGTACTGTCAACACGTGACTTGTGGGTCATGTTACTCATTGGCTAACTCTTTATCCAATAGTAACGGATTACAATAATGTAGACAAAATCCCAACATACCGGTAGTAATTGTAGAATACATAGACTCAATCGCTGTTAAGTATCATTGAAAACATTTGAGGTTTTGGTAAAAAGGTGACAAAAAGTAAGATGTACTCACATTGTTTACTTAGGTAAAACTAAAGCTTCCTGGTGAATCTCCTGGTTATTATCTATTAAAAATTAAACAATGCACACGTGTTAGTAATATAACCCAAATCACATTAACCGTAAAACTCGAGACAGAACTCCAATGAATGAGTCAGACAGAGCCTTGACATGCATTACGGAGTCCTAGATCAATCGGGTGTAACACAAGATAGAACTCCAACGACTGAGTCAGGCAGAGCCTTGACATGCGTTACAGAGCCCTAGATCGATCGTGTAGGGTAACAAACAGGGGTTATAATACTTATAACGAGGCAAAGCTTCGCTTTATAGGGGTATTATTTCCCGAGAGTTTTAGCCTACTAGTGATCAGAGAAAAAGAAAAGAATTGAACGGTTTCAAATGAGGCCGAAGCCTCTATTTATAGGGCACATGAGAGGCGGCTCGAGGCCCGCAAAGCCCCCTCTAACTCTCTCGCGGCCCGCGAGAGCGTAGGGTAGGATCTAGCTTAGTCGAGTAAATCGGATAGCCTCGTCACGTAACCGGACACGTGGCGCAACAGGGTGCCGCCTGGTTTCACTGGGTCGCGGCCCGCGACACACACTCTCAAGGGGTTGCGCCCCGTGAGAGATTATAATATTTGTTTTTGTTTGATTTTTATAAACATTAAGGTTATTAGGGTCCGTTTCTCGTATACGAGGTATATTAGGAACGCTTAGGGTTATGTTTAAGGGGTTTTAGGAGGGTTGTTATATCCTCCCCACCTTGTTTTAGATCTCGTCCTCGAGGTCTACTGGTACAGGTGTGGATATTTCCTTTGCATTTCTGACTCGAGCTCCCAAGTGTATTCTGGTCCTCTCTTGGAATCCCATTTCACTTTGACCAGAACTAGTCTCTTGTGTTTGAGATTGTTGATTTTTCTATCTTCAATCTGAATGAGTTTCTCTACAAACTTAAGTTTCTCATTTACATCTATGTCCTTAAGAGGTATCACTAATGATTCATCTACTAAGCACTTTTTGAGATTACATACATGAAACACGTCATGTATTCCTACCATTTCCTATGGCACTTGTAGCTGATAAGCTACGGGTCCTATTCTTCTAATAATCTCAAAAGTTACAACATACCTGGGGCTTAGCTTTCCTCTTTTAACTAATCTGACTACTCCTTTCCATGGAGAAACTTTTAACAATACCTTATCTCTAACTTGAAATTCCGAAGGTTTTCGTCTGTTATCTGCATAACTCTTTTAACGATCTCGTGCTGCTTTTAGTCTTTTCTTGACTTGAAAAATTTTGTCCGTTGTTTCTTGCAATATCTCTGGTCCAGATAGTTGCTTTTCTCTAATTTTCTACCTAACAGACTGGAGTTCGACACTTTCATCCGTAAAGTGCTTCAAATGGTGCAGCATTAATGCTAGTATGATAGCTGTTATTGTAGAAAAATTCTATTAATGGTAAATGATCGTCCCAAATTCCTCCGAAATCAATTACACAGGCTCTAAGCATATCTTCCATCATTTGTATTGTCCTTTCGCTTTGTCCATCCGTTTGAGGATGATAAGTTGTGCTTAGATTTAACCTGGTTCCCGTTGCTTTTTGGAAACTTGTCCAAAAGTGAGAAGTAAAATGGCTATCTCTATCAGATATGATAGATAAATGAATTTCATGTAACGAAAATATTTCATTTACATATAATTTGGCTAACTGTTCCATACTGAAAGTTTCCTTCATTGGTAAGAAATGAGCAGATTTAGTTAATCTGTCAACAATCACCCAGATTGTATCATTACCTTTTTGTGTCTTGGTTAATTTGGTAACAAAATCCATTGTTGTCAATTCCCATTTCCATATTGGCATTTCTAATTACTGCAATAATCCTAAGGGTTTCTAATGTTCAGCTTTAACTTGTGAACAGGTCAGACATTTAGCAACATAGTTTGTTATATCCTTTTTCACTCCTATCCACCAGAAATTCTTTCTTAGATCTTGATGCATCTTATCACTACTGGGGTGTATCGTATACTTAGACTTATGGGCTTCTTCTAGAATTTTGTGGCGTAGGTTTCCTTGTTTAGGTATCCACATTCTTTTCTTATGGAACTTCCAAATTCCATCTGATCCTTGTTCTAATTCCTTAATCATTCCTTTTAAACTTTCAGCATCATCCTTGATTGCTGTTTCATGCACCTCTCTAATTTGCTCATTTAAATCTATCTGCAAATTTAACCTAAGAGAGCGTACTCGTTTTGGCTTTTTATGATACTTTCGGCTTAAAGCATCAACTACTACATTAGCTTTTCCTGTATGATACTGAATATCACAATCATAATCACTAAGAATTTCCATCCAGCGTCTCTGTCTCATATTTAATTCCTTTTGCCCAAAAATATACCTTAAACTCTTATGATCCGTGAAGACAACAAACTTATTTCCATATAAATAGTGTCTCCAAATATTAAGGGCAAAAACTATGGCTCCTAACTCTAGATCATGGGTTGTGTAACTCTCTTCATGTTTCTTAAGTTGTCTAGAGGCTAGAGGCATAAGCTATAAACTTTTGACGTTGCATCAACACATATCCATATCCTAACTTAGACGCATCACAATAGACTATAAAGTTTTCAGTTCCTTCTGGTAATGCGAGTATGGGTGCGTTGGTTAATCTGTGCTTAAGAATCCTAAAGGCTTCTTCCTGTTTTGGTCCCTATTCAAACTTAACTGATTCGTAGGTCAGCTTGGTTAATGGAATGGCATTCTAGAGAATCTTGGATAAAACGTCTATAATATACTGCCAGTCCGAGAAAACTTCTTACTTCTGTTGGCGACTCAGGGACTTTCCATTTGGTAGTCGCCTCGATTTTTGTGGGATCCACATGAATTCCTTCATGATTAACCGGATGTCCAAGGAATTGCACTTCTTGTAACCAGAATTCACATTTTAAGAATTTAGCATAAAGCTTCTCTTTTCTTAATAATGTCAGAAGTGTATGCAGATGCTCTACATGTTCCTCTTTACTCTTAGAGTAAATTAGAATATCATCTATAAAGACAATTTTGAACATATCCAGGTATGGTTTCATATCCTGTTCAGCATGTCCATAAATGCGGCTGGGGCATTGGTTAAACCAAATGGCATGACGGTAAATTTATAATGACCGTACCATGTTCTGAAAGCAGTTTTAGGAATGTCATCTTCCTGTACTTTTAATTGATGATATCCTGAGCGTAAATCGATCTTAGAAAAGAATTGAGCTCCTTGAAGTTGATCGAATAGATCATCGATTCTCGGTAGTGGGTACCGATTCTTAATCGTAATCTTGTTCAATTCTCGATAATCAATGCACATACGCATTGATCCGTCTTTCTTTTTAACAAACAAAACCAGTGCTCCCCATGGCGATGAACTAGGTTGTATAAAACCTTTTTCAAGAAGTTCGTCCAATTGTTTCTTCAGTTCCTGCATCTTCGTTGGTGCTAGTCGATATGGTGCTTTGGCAATCGGTGTCGTTCCCTGGTATTAGGTGAATTCTAAATTCAACCTCTCTATCAGGAGGTAATCCAGGTAACTCTTCTGGGAAAACGTCTGAGAATTTAGATATTACAAGAATAGTTTTTAATTCTTTTCCTTTAGTGTTAATGATTATGGAAATCATATACACTATTGCTCCTTTCCTTGCACAACTTGCAACTTACATCACAGAGATGAATTTTGTTGACCTAGTTGGCTTGTCTCCTTTGATTGTGATCTTTTTACCACTTGGTGTACTTACTTGTACTGACTTTTGATCACATACAATACTGGCACGATTGGCTACCAACCAATCCATTCCTAATACAATATCGAATCCAGCTAGATTCATTGGGTAAAGGTTAGCAGAGAAATGATGGTTCAAAATTTCTATTCTTGCTCCCTGCAAGATTTCACTAATCTTAATGGATTCTCCATTTGCCGTCTCTACCAGACAGTCTTATTGAAGTTTGGTTAATGGTTGATTGAGAAGTTTGTAGAAAGAAGTATTGATAAAACTTTGGTTTGCACCAGAGTCAAATAATACTTTGGCAAAAATGTCATTAACTAAAAATGTACCGGTAATTACATCCGGAATCATCTTGGCTTCTTCAACGGTCAGAACGAATGCTCTGGCATTCTTCTTGGGTCCTTCAGTTATCTTAGCTTTGCTGGTTATTGCTAGAGCTAGTTTCGGACAATTTGGTTTGATGTGCCCAGTTTCTCCACAATTGAAGCATAGCCTATTTCTAGGTTTCCTCCTACAATCTTCTTCCTTGTGTCCAGACATTTTTCCAAAGTTGCAGTATATTGAGCACCTTCCAGAGTGCTTCCTTTTGCAATACTTGCAGTGATGTGCAGAGGAAGAACCTGTACCTTTCCGACGGATGGAATTACCGTAGCGAAATTCTTGGGTAAGCCTTTGAGCTAGGTTCTTTCTCTGGTTTTCCTTTTGTGTGCGTACTAATTCATCAGTCAGGGTGTTGGCTAGTTCTACTGCTTCTTTTATGGTTTGTGGCCTAGCTACCTTGACTACATGTTCGATCTCACTAATTAATCCCCAAAGGTAACGGGAGATTAATACTGGTTCAGGTGAGGCTAAGGTTGGTACGATTCTATCATATTCAAAGAATATGGTAATGTAACCTTTGCAGTCTTTTCCAATCATTTTGAGATTTAGGAACTTATTGGCGATTTGTTCCTTTTCATGAGGATGACATAATTTCCTTTCGACTATTTCTTTAAAGTTAGTCCATTCCATATTATAAACTCTGTCACTTCCTCTAGACTGGAGAATAGTATTCCACCATTCTAAGGCTGCATTTTTGAAAAGATTAGAAGCAAACATAATCTTATCTTCATCTGCACATTTACTTATTTTTATGACTACTTCTGTCTTTTCTATCCAGCGCAAGGCTGAAATGGCTCCTTCATTTCCTACGAATTCTATTGGTTTGCAGGCCAAGAATTCTTTATAAGAACAACCGTAAGAGACGGTTCTTCTTCTTTTAGGAATTGGAGCTTGGATTATTGGTCCGTTATTATCGTCCACACTGTGACTTGGTTCAGTGGGTTGGCATTTACTTTCAATTGCAGATTTATCTGCTTCTTTAACGGTCTTGATAATATAGGGCATAGCATCGATAATTCCTTATGCTACTATATATTGGATGGCACTGTTATCTATTTGGTTTCAGTTATTTTCATTATTCGGGTTTTCCTGATTTCTTTCGTTGTCCATCTGAATTGGAAATATTTATCAGGTATTAATTATCACAGAATAAAATTTAATACAAACAATCACACAAACAGATTGATCAAAATCGTCGAACATTGCGACTTTACTATTTTTATATATCTATATATATGCATCTATTACATATTACAACTGAAAATTAAACACATCAGTAGTTATGCATCTATATCTATTTTAGCCTATATATATATATTAAAGTACAAAATTAAACACATATCTAGGTATTATTCTAGCTGTCATGTATCCAATCATGTATCTCACGCTCAACATGTTTCCACATAAGTTTCTCCCCTATTTGACGAATTCTATTTCCTTCGTCCACTAAGTTTTCGTCATACTGATGGAGTTCCTGCACATATTCTCGACTCATTAGTGGGTTTAATGATGGGGCTGGCACGGGTTCTTCAGGAGTATATAGTGCCGAATACAATCTATTGTCATCTAACCATGGATCAAATTCTGAAGAGATTGGGGTTGGGATTCTAGGTAACACATTGGGGTCAAATGCAGGTATCAGGAATTGGTTTTCCTGATTTGGTTCTAGCATTTGTTGGTCTGGGAATAAGGGTAACAGTGGTGGTTCAGCTATTCGGTTTAGGTTAGAGTCTACTGCGGTAGTGGCTAGCATATGGAAATCTGCCAATTGCCTATCAAGTTCCTCTTCCCACAGTGGTCTATTGACTGCTTCCAGAGTTTGGGCATTCACTTCCATATTGGCTTTTACTATTGCTCTTTGTTGTTGTAATTTCTTCATCCTCTTTCTTCTCTCATGCGCTCCTCTATTAAACCATCCTCTCTTTTTGGAACGTAATAGTTCCTCAGACTGTGCCTTAAAAATAAATATTCCTTTCTGAGTATCAGCTGAGTATCCAGAGGTATTTGGCTAAGATGAGGTTCCTTCATCTTTTGGGGAACTAGCTAATTGATGATAAGCGTCGGATGTACCTTGCTCACTCATACTGTAAACTAACAATTTTTCAAATAACACAAAACAATAATATACATATTTACACATAATCACATAAATTATTTCTTAACACAGTTTATTTAAAATTTAAGTGTCAGCAGAACACTTCATTGGCTTAAACCAGTGGTTGTAGCTCTGATACCACCTTCTGTCGCAGCCCCCGACCCCTGCCCCGGAAGGCAGGCGGCCGCGGAACACATTGCGCAGAGCGGGTGGTATTGGTGTTTATTAATTTGGCAGCGGAAATGAGACATCAAGACCGTAGTTAGGAAATAGTTTATCAGAGTTAAAACACCAAACTTTTTATAATAAATAAATGGGATAAAACCCAAGTTTCCATTACAATACATTTATAGGGATAAACCCTAGTTTATTGAAAACAAGACTCCTTTTTATTTAGGTAACTTTTATAGCCACTTTTCCAAGCCTTCAATGCTCTCCAGCTAGCTTCTATTAGCTTCACATTAAGTTACCTGAAATACGTTTTAAAAAGATTTTATCAGCAAGAAATACTGGTGAGTGCATCCCAGTTTAATCAAAACAGTTTTATAACTTTACAGTATTGAGAGCGATTACAATGTTTATATCTACATAGTTACTCATTCAGTACTGTCAACACCTGACTTGTGCTTCATGTTACTCATTGGCTAACTCTTTGTCCAATAGTAACGGATTACAATAATGTATACAAAACCCTAAAATACCGGCAGTGGTTGTAGAATACATAGACTCAATCACTGTTAAGTATCATTGAAAACATTTGAGGTTTTGGTAAAAAGGTGACAAAAAGTAAGATGTACTCACATTGTTTGCTGAGGTAAAACTAAAGCTTCCTGGTGAATCTCCTGGTTATTATCTATTAAAAATTAAACAATGCACACGTGTTAGTAAGATAACCCAAATCAAATTAATCGTACAACTCGAGACAGAACTCCAATGACTGAGTCAGGCAGAGCCTTGACATGCATTACGGAGTCCTAGATCAATCGGGTGTAACACGAGACAGAACTCCAAGAACTGAGTCAGGCAGAGCCTTGACATGCATTACAGAGCCCTAGATCGATCGTGTAGGGTAACAAATAGGGGTTATAATACTTACAACGAGGCAGAGCTTCGCTTTATAGGGGTATTATTTCCCGAGAGTTTTAGCCTACTAGTGATCAGAGAAAAAGAAAAGAATTGAACGTTTCAAATGAGGCTTAAGCCTCTATTTATAGGGCACATGAGAGGCGGTTCGCGGCCCGCGAAGCCCTGCTCTAACTCTCTCGCGGTCCTCGAGGGCTTAGGGTAGGATCTAGCTTAGTCGAGTCAACCGGATAGCCTCATCGCGTAACCGGACATGTGGCGCAACAGGGTGCCGCCTGGTGTCACTGGGTCGCGGCCCGCGACACTCACTCTCAAGGGGGTCGCACCCCGTGAGAGATTTATAATATTTTTTTTTGTTTGATTTTCATAAATATTAAGGTTATTAGGGTCCGTTTCTCGTATACGGGGTATATTAGGAACGCTTAGGGTTGTGTTTAAGGGGTTTTAGGAGGGTTGTTATATAATGGGTTTTGTGTAGTGGTGTAGTTCACAAAAATTTTCCTACAAGTTCGGAAATTTTTCAGGGTTCAATTTAAGGATTCTACGGGTTCGATGGCGAAATTTCTACTAGTTATCATAAAGAGGAAACATATGTGTTTAATACAAAACAATTTTTAAAGTAAAAAATTGTAGGAAGTGTCAGATATATGTATGCGTAGTGAAGCAAATCAAGCTCACATTCATTCAATCACAATTATGGAAACATCAATTTAATACAACAGACTCTCTTATATATAGACAATGTCAACAATCAACTATTTAACGAACCTACCTAATTACACTGCTAACTCATCATAACTAACTCGGTAGACATACTCACTAATATGCCCACTCAAGCTGAATGAGGAGAATCCACGTGAAGCTTGGACCTAAGATACTATAATGCACCAACAGTGCTCAGAAAATGTAGCCTGAATACCAAAAACATATGTCAGTTATCCCAAATCCTTAAACGCAAACTGGGAGTTTAAGCGCCCAATCAATCCAGTAACGAAATCAAAAGAGCTCCCAGTAATAATGATGTCATCAACATAAATCAAGACATAACAGATTATCGGATCTGTTGATCCCAGATAAAGATACCCAAATACTTAATATGGCAAGTGATTTCAACAAATAAGAAAATATTGTGCGAAACTAGAAGTCAAACTTTCAAGAAACAACTTATTGAATTTTCAAGTGTATTGATGACTTTGTAAAACAAAGTTATTGGATATTACAAAATGAATACTCAAATAATTCTATTCGAAGGGTAATGGAGTTTATGTTGTGTGTATTGAATGTTAAGCACAACTCATTTAACCTCCTGGATTGACATCTCTATTTATAGAGAGTCTAGATATGAATAAACATTTGTTTATTCACTACTTGCTCTGCACAAAGGGATATTTTGGCATATTCATTGAATCGGTTATTGCCAAGTTGTTGCTTTTTGGGTTTGTGTCAGGGCTTATTTCGAAGGCAAGTAGGTCCACCAGAATTTCTGGTGACCAGCTTACCAGAATTCTAATGAACTTGATCATTAGATTTCTGGTTATCAGACTTATCAGATTCTGATGATAAATACCAGATTTATCATCGGACTTCATCAGAAAGATCTTGCCTAATTGTCTTCTTTGTCTTGATCTTCTCCTGATGCTTAGTTGAAGATGTATCTTTCTTTTCTTCTTGTCAAGATATCATGTATCTTCAGCTTATGATCAGGATGATCATCTTTTTCTTCAATACTTACATTTAAAGTTTTCTAACAATGCCCCCTAAGTATTGTAAGAAAAATGAACTACCTTATGATAGTTGAATGTACTAAAGAATATTTCCCAAACAGTGGAAACAGAATTTGCAAGTCACAAACAAAATACTTCTGTTTTGAAACAGATTACATGAAAGTAAAATTTAAAGAAAATCAAACATGTTTTCAATACAATTTCAGACGTTTGTGCACATCTCCTGTCTTCAACTTTTTCTTGTAGGAGATGTATTTCTTGCAATTGCCATACATGCCCTTGTACCATATTCTTGCTTGTATCCACTCCTCAATCATCTGGTCAATCTCCTGTCTCTCTTTTTCTTTGTTCTTCTCTTTCTTTTGAAGCTGCTCCTGCATTTTGTTCATGCACTCCTTAATATATCTCAGTGTTTGGTTGGAGTACTTGCAGATGTCAACACTTCTGAACAGAGCCTTATTGTTTTCAAAATCTTTGTACACAACACAGCGAGACTGTGTCTGTCTTTAATCTTGGGAAGTTCAATGATTTCTCCAATTCTTGCATCATCTTTCAGCTCTGAGGGAATTGAAGTGTCAGGTGCAGAAAGATGGACCTTCTTCTTATGCACATACTCATAGTTGATACACAAATCAAGGTTAACAAAAGCTATTCTTTCAAATAGCTTCATTCCTGCTTTTGATATGCTTATCAATGCTCTTCTGATAAACTGAGTGTTGTCTTTTTCCTTTTCATAATAGTTCTTCATAAATAGAATATCCAAAGGATGCAGCTTATCAGCAAGGTCTCTATTTGTTACTTTCTGTTCTGAGCCATCTTCTCTAAGAAGAGTGTATCTATTTTGTACAAAGTGTCCTCCAGCACCATCAGACCCAATCTTCTCTTGATCTACTTTCATGATTCTTTTTATCGGATTTGGATTGGTGTAGTGGATACTCATTGCACCTTTTTCTAGCACATCTTCTTCAGCACATCTTCTTCAGTCCAGTAATATTCCTTCAGGTTGTGCTCAGAGAATATCATGACATCCCTGTCAATTTCTAGAACCATGACTGTTTGAGTTTCAGAAATTTTTCTCTTTACAATTTGTGGCTGTCTTGAAGAGTGAACTTCCTCTTCCCAATTCTTCATGGCTTAATGGGTTATGTTTTTACTAATGACAGTGTCCCTAGATGAAGTTTGCTTTGGACCAGATTGTGGGACTTTGACATTCAAATTAGAGATAACCAAAGGTGAGGATGCTAACCTTTTTACGATTTCTTCTTTTGAGATTGCAGGAGGTGGACCCTTTAAAGTGGTTCCAGCTTGAGTGATTGATGTGACAATTGGTTGCTGCCTTATGGGCTTGGGAACTTCCAGATGAGATGCTTCAACAGGAATGGGCTTCATGATTTCCTGGGGGTCAATCTTAGCCAGTCTAGAAATGTTGAAATGCATTCTCTTCATGAGAGATTGCACTTCACCCACAAGTTTGGTATTATTGGCTTCATTCTCCTGTACTTTAGCAAATTCTACTTGATTCTTTTCCTGTAGTGTAGCCCATTCTTTTATTAGATTCTCAAGGGCATCAGTGATGCTATTGTTGCTTGCCCTTAGAATTGTAATCTCTTCCAGAACTTTGTTAGAACTGCTTGATTGTCTTGACTCCATAGCATTTGTGACTTGTGTTTTAATCTTCTCCATTTTTGTGAAGATTTTGTGAATTTCTGATGCAGAAATACCTGTTTCTGGTGTCTTTTCTTTCTGTTTCTATAGAGCTTTCAGAGCTTCAGTGTTTTTCTCTATTTGTGTCTTGATAAGTTCCACTGATTCTGAGAAGGTCTTCGATTCATCTCTTTGACCTTTTACTTCTGACAGCAGCAGATCAAGCTTCTCTTCTACTGGATTTTTCTTGCAGACATTGAGTACATTATCCAGAACTCTTTGAAGATTTTCTTATGTCATTGAGGTGGTTAAGGGATATTTGGAACAACAGATGTTCCTTCTAATACACCAGTTGCAAACACATTTGCAGCTTTTTGGAAATGATTGGTGTACCCTTGGATTTACCAGAATCTGGTGCATCCTTAGGTATGCCAGAGTCATCTCCACCAGATATGAAAAAACTCATTTTCACCCTGGATTTCCTTATGTCCTTGAATCATTCCAGTGAATGATTCTCTATAAGTTGTTGAGATAAACATATTATCTCTTCCTAGATTTCCTTGATAAGTTTCCTAATCTCCATCTGTTGAGATCTCATCCTCTTCCTCATCATCTGATTTAGAGTTGAGATGAAATGAACTAGAAACATCCTTATTAACAACAGTTTTTCTAGGTTCAACTTTGTAAGATGCAGTAATTGAATCTTCAGAATTTGACCTATTTATTGAAGTGTCAACTAAAACTGTGTTTAAGAGAGAATCTATACCAGCAACATGAGACTCTTCATATTGTAGAACTTCTCTGTCTTGATGGGTTGTACCAGCAACATGTGATTCCTCATAATGTTGGACTTCAGTGTCTTGATGGGTTTCATATTCAAAGTGGAATCCAGCATCAGGATTCTGATGGCTTTCTTCAAATTCTGGTGCTTCCCTGTTTTCTGGTGAATTTCTGATTATTAAAATTGGGTTTTCTTCAGCATGTCCTGATTCTGATGTCTAAGATTTTTGAACTTCTTCTTCTTCTGGTAAAGAAGATCAGTCATACACTTCATTAGTGGGTGCATCTAATGGTGTGACAGGTTTGTTGAGGATCTCCTCATGTTTCAGTCTGTATGGTGAATCTGATGGAATTAGATTCAACATACTTTCTGGTAACACAGGGACATCCCTATCTAATGTCCACCCTTGATTTGCACTCCAAAGCTTCATTATTGTTGAACTCCAAACATCTTCTAAGATAGGAATTTCTACATTCCTTTCAGTAAATGTTTCAGTAATGAAAATTGAAATGAACCTTGGATATGGTAAATGAGAAGAGATTTTCCCATTTCTTGTAAGGAATTATCTTTTTATCAAGTTGAAGATTTATGTCCCATAATCAAGTTTGAACCCTGTTATGAGTCCATACATGATTGACAGAATTGATTGGTTCACTTGATCAGCTCCTCCTATCTTTGAAGTGAGACACTTGTTTAAAGTTTCCATCATGACTTGCCAGAATGCTGGCAGTTTATTTCTTCTGATTTCACCAATTTTGGTGACCTTCTTATTCTTGTATCCTAGCTCAATGAAGAAACTTATTAGCTCCTTTTTCTTGGGGTTTGAATGTAGTTACCAAAAACAGGAAGCTCAAGCCATTGTCTTACTCTTGCAGGGGTTAATGTCACAGAAACATTTCCCCAAACATGAGCAGAGACTTGATTTTCCCCATCTTCACTGAAAGTGTGGATGAATTGCTGCAACAATCTCTCTGGTACTTCTTTTCCTTTAGTCAGTGCTCTTGAGATTGGACATCTGAAAAGGAATTCCACCAGAAGTTGACATCTTTCATCATATTCGGAATGCTATGTATTCATCAATATATTGTTCTCCTTTATTAGCAAAAATTGATGATTTTCAATAAATGGAGCATCGTGTTGAATGATCGAAATGTTGAGATTAACTTCTGCCATTGCTGAATTTTGAGAGTTAGGGTTTGATTTTGAGGAATTTTGGCTTTTGAAAAACAGAGGGTTTTTAGGGTTTAAGTCTTTTGTAAGATTAAAGGTGAGTGATGAAAATTTCTGTTGAGTTTGGGTTTTATGGTGAGAGGTTTAGCAGAGATTTGGTTGTTATGGGAGTTGAGGGGACATGGAACGTGGGTTGTAATATCAGTTAATAGGTCATTAATTACCTTTATTACCGTTAGATCGTGTGATATGAGGTTGGTTCATAAAGTAACTGTTGGATCGTGGGTATCAAGGTAAATTTAATGGGTATTATCCGTGCAAACGTGGGTTTTAATTATGTCTTCTCAACTTTCATTTTCTTCAATCATTCCTTTTGTTAGAAAAGTAACTGATTTTGATTGGAGAACACTAACGGCCACATGACACCTTTCCTTTTGTGTGGGACCTATTTTAGAGAAATAGTCCAATAATCTACCTTTATATTCTTCCCCCTTTTTCAAAGTCAAAATTCATTTCTGATGACGTCATCAGAAATAAATCCCATCTTCTGATAAATTTGAACAATTTTGGATTATGATGTTTTCTGTTCATTTGTTAACAGAAGTCAACAGAAAAAGTTCCCCCTTGACTTGTAAACATAAGTCAACAGAAGTTAACAGAAGAAGTTCCCCCTTGACTTGTAAACATAAGTCAACAGAAGTTAGCAGTTTGAGAAGTTCCCTTTAGATAGAGTGTTCTAGTGCATCCTTTTTTTGAGATGAGAGGGAATGAGTAAGGATTAGAAGTATGACTTACATATGGTTTTCTGGTAGTGTCCAAGTCTGTTGTTCTTTCTTCAAGGAATTTTTTGTGAAAAAGTTTTAAATGATGAATGATGATGTATAGTTTTTCTCAAGTTTTCACACGGTTGTTTTCTCATTTTATCATTATCATTCCCCCTTTTTTTTTAAGTTTCAACTTTCAAGAAAAAAAATATTGATTTTTAACTTTTTTTTTTTAGAAAAATGTTTTTATCAGATTTGAAGTTATTTTACCAGATTTTACCAGATTTCATCTTTATGCTATCAGAAACTTAAAGTTTTGTGACAAATGTTTTGTTTCTGATGAACAAAAGTTGTTTTTGTGGTATTTAACTTCTTTATTTTACCATATGTCTTTACCCATTTTTGTTTTTCCTCCTTCCCCCCCCCCCCCCCCCCCATTCAGTGAACCAGAAAACAAAAAAAAAATGTAAAAGCATAATATATTAACTTTAAACAAACATAAAAAAACAAAACAAACAAACTAAACAAAAACAACCTAATTAAGTTCTATCTCTTCTTCTCCATAGATGATCTCATGGAATAGCCAAAGAGGGGTCACTTCACCAGTGCCGTGGTCAGTTGGTATGAGCATAGCGTGTCTGATATTCTGTTGAAGCATCACTTCTTCCCTGGGGAACCATGCAGGAATACCTCCAAAATCCAGCTGGCTAGTGATTATCCTTATCAGAAAACAAGGATAAACTAAGAAAGGCCTGCTAGACCACAGGTTGCACATAAGATCTTTGATTATATAATGAGAGAAATTATAAGGGATATCCTATACAAGTGCATGTAAAGGTTCCATCAACCAGTAGGAGATTTCGTGATGGTTAAAGATTTTCTTTGAAAAGCATGCCCCCATTTAAGTTACCAAGTACTGCCATGGCTTGATGAAGCCTGTTTTTCTGATTGGCCTGTTTGGATTAACCATGTTATACCCCATTTGTTCTAGGGTTTCATCTATTTGTGCTCTTGTAAAGAGGACAACATCGTTGTCATCATCAAAGTTTAAAACTCTTCTGATGATGTCCTCAGTTACAAAAATAGGTGTGTTGAGCACCACACTTTTGATGGAAGTTAAACCCCTTCCTTCATGCAACTGCAGTGTTGCATTTCTCCAGAACATCTGGAAGATGTCTGGGTAGACCATGATGTAAGCTGAAAGGGCATAGCCCAAATGGCTTGACATGAGCATGTTTAGGATGACTTGGCATCCCTCCCATGCAGGACCCTCAAAGTTGGTCCTCAGCCTAAGGTTGTGAGACGGGTGGTGAGGAAGTGGAAAAAGATCAGCACCAATGCTTGCCATTTTTGGTTGAAAGAAGTGGAGAAGATGAAAAGTTTTTCAAGGGTTTTTCTTGGATGAAAGTGACTGACTAAGCTTGAAGAGGTAGTTATTTATAGAAAAAGTTAAGTTTGCCTTAAATGACATCTACCTTCTTTAGATTTTGTATCTCCATTTTCTTTGTTATTAAATTTTTCTGTCAGATTGCAAAGAGAATAAGTGATATAAAATCTCCTACATTAATGGTTTAGGTGCCCATTTCTGATAATTTATCATGATTATCTGCCTATATGTCACTTCTATCCCCTTAATATTGATGAAATGTAATGAATAAAGGAGAGAGAATTAACGACCATCGACGAGTTCCCAGAAGCTTTCTGTCCATGACGTTATCACCCTTATTCTAAAGAGATAAAATTTTGATTACCCTAGTCTAAAGAGATAAAATTTGCAATTATAAAATAAAGAAAATGAAAGAAAAATAAAGAATACAGATGTAAACAAATAAAATTTAAAAAATCAATGAGAAATGATGATTACGAATGGACTTTGTGCATGCATGTGAAAAGATAAAGAAAAAAATATGATATCTTATGTTTCATCAGAAATTCTGTTGACTTGGTCAACTTCTGGTGCTTACCAGATTTTCTGGTGAAATGTGAAGTTTCTGATAGATTATCAGAATTTCCACCAGAATTCTGGTCAGATGTATTTATATCAGATTTTCCTTTATTTTGTGACTCAGTTTCTTTTTGTTCAATTTCCATGTTGACCATTCCCAATTTGCTGATCAGAAAATTGTGTCTATTTTCATCTAAAGGTTTAGTGAAAATATCAGCAAATTGATTTTCTGTTGGAACAAAATACATTTCTATGTTACTTTTTTCAACATGATCTTTTATGAAGTGGTATCGGACATCAATATGTTTTGTACTTGAGTGATGAACTGGATTTGAGGTTGTTGCAATGGCACTCATAGAATCACACAAAATTGGAATTTTTTGTCAGATTCACTCCATAATCTTTTAGTTGAGTTTGCATCCACAGAACTTGTGAACAACAGCTTGCTGCTGCTACATATTATAATTCTGTTGTGGATGTAGCAACACAGTTTTGTTTGCCCAACAAACTAGTTTTTCTCCCAACATTTGACAGGCATTAGATGTGCTTTTTCTGTCAAGTTTGCATCCTGCATGGCCTGTATCTGTGTATGCAATTAGTTCTAAATTTGTGTTCTTAGGATACCATAGGCCAAGATTTGATGTTCCTTTTAGATATTTAAAAACCCTTTTGACTGCTTTCATGCGGGACTCTTTAGGATTGCATTGATAACTTGCCAGAAAACAACTTGAAAACATTATATCTGGTCTACTGATTGTAAGGTATAGCAAAGATCCTATCATTCCCCTATAAGTTTTTATATCTACAGGCTTTCTTTCTATATTAGAATCTAGTTTATTTCCAGTGGCCATGGGAGTCTTTGAAGATGAGCATTTTTCTAATGAATCCTTTTTCAAAATAGTTCTGACATAATTTGATTGACTCAGAAATATGCCATCACTTTTTTGTTTAACTTATAAACCAAGGAAAAAGGTTAATTCACCCATCATGCTCATTTCATTGTGATTGGTCATAAGTTTCTCAAACTTTTTGCAGAATTTATCATTTGTGGATCTAAATATTGTCATCAACATAAATTTAGACCAAAAGTGTGTGCCCCTTGTGTGTTTTTAGAAAGAGGGTTGTGTCAATAGTACCTTTGGTGAAGCCAGAATTGATTAAGAAGTTTGAAAGTGTTTCATACCATGCTTTTGGAGTTTGCTTCAATCCATACAAGGCTTTGTTTAGTTTATAAACATGATTTGGATATTGAGGGTCAACAAAGCCTTATGGTTGATGCACATTGTAACACCACGTAAAAACGTGTCCATTTATGTGAAGACACGTATCCTAAACTCCGATCATGTGAAAGATTTAGTTTGAAGGACTAAAGTTGACAAACGATGAAAATATGAAACCAAAGGGACTAAATGTGTCAACATGCCAAACTTATGCCTCTGAATGACCACACACGAAGAATATATCCTTAAATGAGTAATAAATTGGATACAAGAAGCCGTTTATGAAAATAATCGAAAGATTATAAACTACAGGGGTTAAACGTGTCAACATGTTAATTCTTACCTCTGAGTGACCTTTTAACGAACCCGAGGCTTCGTAATATTCAAATAAACTCCCAAGGATAAGTAATATCAGTTTCATACGGTTTCGAGATCGTTATGTAAGTTTTCAAGACTTTGGGTGAAAAGTGTCAATGAGATGAAACTAGTGTTTCGGTGACCATTTAACGAAACCGGACCTAATGAAGACTGGATACACTTCCATGATCCTTTTCAAACTAACTCCAAGAGCCCCTTATGCCAAAAATGGAGTTAAACAAAGTTACAAAGGACCAGGTACTGAAACTGTCAAAGTTAAAACATTTTTCACCTAAATTCAAGGTTGTCGCGGCCCGCGTAGACACCCTTTAAGTCTTACGTGGCCCGCGAGAGAAGGGCCAGCGTAGAAGGATGCTGCCAGCAGCAGGTTTCAGCTAAGAACCGACTTAACTCATTCAAACTGATACCAGGGGCTGATGTCGGATCTGTAATACCACTAGGACACCTGGGGTGATCCTAGATGCCTCCAAAACACCTGCCTTAATCTTGTTCCATGGCATTCATCTATATAAAGGCAATTAAGTGCCATTGTTCATTTGCTCATTCACTTGCAACTTTCACTACACTTCCATCTGGTGATTTCTGGTTAAGAAATGAGCTCAAGATTGTAGAAAAGATAGCTAGGACCCTTTGTAAGTGTCTTAGCCCCCTAATTAGTTCAGTTCTTAGTTTAAAAACCGAAAAGTCAAAGATATCGTAATCTGACTTTGAATTTCGGTTTAAACTCAAATGGTCATGCCACTATCCGAATTGAATGTGGTTATGTGACCATAATTAAGTAGGTGATTAACCCTTAAAAGGGAACCTCCTAATTATTTTGTTTGCTTAGTTAATTGTCGGGTCAAACTATTTATTTAAAAAGTCAAACTGGACAGAATCATGATATATAATTAAAATTAATAATTTAGAGGTTATAGATTATATTTTAACACTCTAATGACTTAGTAATCATTATTAGAACATGTCCAAACATGTCCAACCCGACAATTCTAAGTCTAAGGTCGGTTCGCAACCGAAAGTCGCAAAAGCTTGACTTTTGCTTTGACTTTCAGTTCTGACCCGAGTAAGCTTAATCCTTCCATGTTTTAAGTTTCCATTAGGACCACTTTATGCAATATTATAACCCCCTGGAGTTATATTACTTGGCCCTTAATACTTTGAATTATATGCTTATGTCCGTTATTATGCTTATAAATGCCATTTTTGCCCTTTTGACATATAAACAAGATTTTTAGAAATGTGAGTGGACAAAAACCTTTGTTACTGATATATAAGTATGTCCCAAAAATTTGATATCAGTTCTTGGTCTCAAACAAAAGTTATGCTTGATATCGTAAATTGAAGCTTTTTGTTAATTAAATTGCGATATCTAGCATAAGTCTTGTCTAAGCATTGGTTTTGACCCAAAACTCATTACCTACTGTTAAGATATTATTTTTAGGGATTTTTGGAATTTTTGATCAGATTATAATCTGATCATATCATGGAGTTCTTGTATAATTCGGTAAATGACGATAATACCCATTTTATGCATAAAATGAGATTAACAAATGATTTGAATGCCAAACCTTTTCCTACTGATTATATATATTAAATAAATTATTTTGAGCATTTAAAACTGATCAAAATCTCAGATTCCTATAAACATCTTGATTATCGTGCATTAGCGATTTTTACGCTAATTATAGTATGGTTTAAAACCATACTTAACAACCAAGAGTTGTTACCTACTGAATTTTTAAATAAATTTTAATGTTATTACAGTAGGTATAAGTCATGAACTCAGACTTCCAAAAATGTCCTTAAAAGCATATGTGAAATGACCAAAATACCCTTTCAATGCATAGTTTGGTCATAATTGGTAAACCTCACATATGTGTAATATCTCACTGATGTAATGTAAAAAAATAAATATTTTTACTGAATGTTTAAGACCAGAACCCTAACTCACCATAAAATCTCTTTTATAAACATTAAAATGACCAAAACGTCCTTTCAGGACTTAAATTGGTTTTAAATACTTTTTGGGCATATATGCTAACATCCTACTGATGTATTAGCATATTCTAAGCATAATAACGTATGAGACCTGTATATAATTCATTTTGGCTACCCGTTATGCATTTATGCATTTGGATCGGGTTATGTGACTAGTTTACATAAAATAACCGAAACGGGTTTAACCTTATCATTAAATCTTTAAAAATCCAGAATGTGTTTAGTTTACCCATATAATACAAGTATCCAAACTTTTCGGGTCTAAATCACATTCCATTCTGGTCTCCGCTTAATCTAGCGTTTAGAACCGTAAGGTGTCTTTCAAACTAACCGGTCTAAGTCTTTGACTTAAATAAAGACCCGTTAGTATCCTAATAGGTTAATAAACCTTCTATACAGATTGAGTAGCTTTGGTAGAAGGTACTTTCATAAGGCTTTAGGAATATAAGGCTCAGTTACTTCTTTCATCTAGCTCAGGTAAATACTTTTAACTTATTTTCCGTTATACGGGCTTGGGATACGGTATTATAATAATACCGCTTGGTCGGGTATGAAATTATTTAATTGGATTGTGATTAATAAATTTACATAACCTGTTTTAATCTGTTTTGTTTGATAACATCAACATTGGGGGTTAACGACCATGTCTTGGATATCCTTGGCTCATTTCATTTGTAAATGACCACGACCTATGCGTGGGGTGTAGGCATACACTTGACAGATGCAAATGCTAAATAACCCACATGATGGGTTCTAAACCGGCCCCATATGTATGACAAACATGTAAAACGGTATACAAGATTATCTTTAATAATTGTCCCAAGTATAAATGGTTTGTGCTTGTGCACTTAAATCAATTTTCTTAAACTCTTTTAAAATGAGTCAGTTAATTGTATTTACCAATGAAAACTGACGTATTTTCCAAAGACTAAGTGACAGGTACCTCACGTAATTAGGTTGGAGCTACTCGGTGTCGAATAAGAGGATCTTGCAAATCCTTAGATGCCTGAAGTCTGTTATTTCAGTTTTCTTATATTTTATTTTATGATCCACCTGTGGATCTCTATTACAACCAAGTCTGTATATTCTTTTATTTAGACACTCGGACACTATGGTTTGTAATAGTAATCATTCACCAAGCCTTCCACTGTGCTATTATATTGTGTGTATTGATTATGATGATATCAATTACGTCACGATACTCCCCACCGGGCCCATCGGTAATATGTGGAAATATCAGGGTGTGACAGGTTGGTATCAGAGCCAACATTGAGTGAATTAAACACTAGCCTTTTGTGTTTAATCTCAATGACACAATAAGCACATTCCTTAGACTTCCGAGTCTAGGCTAATGACCTAGGATTATTCTTAAATTTCTTTTTGTTGTTTATATTTTTGTCTTACTTGTTTTGACAGGATACTAATCACTATGCCTCCAAGATTTAGTGGACGTGAAGGAAAAGGGAAAGGTCCAATGAGGGAAGGACCCTCCAGCCAAACCGGACCCTCACATAGGCACGCCATCAGCGTCTTTTACTAGCTCCGATTCGAGAGATAACTGGAGGCATTCCTTTGAACCAGCGAGACACTCTGTTCGTTAGGTTCTTCTCCTTTAAATCACCCACCTTTTATGCTACCTATTCCAGATCAGCCCCAACATTCTCACCATTCTAACCAATCACATCACTCACACCACTCTTTACATTCTCATTCCTTTCATCATTCTAGTTCTCACGATCTATATTCGCCGGGTCAATTTAATCCGAACGACTATTTTAACGAACCACAGGGTTATAATCCTTTAGGACCCGAGGACCATTTCTCCCAATATATGGAAATGGATGATGACCCCGATCCTGAGCCGCCAACCGGGACACCAACTCATCCCATCAGCATCTCCAGCGGTTCTCCTTACCAAGGATCGCCATACCAAGGCCTCGACCCATGGGTCGAATGGTGGAACAAGTTCGAATGGGAATTCACTCCTTCTTTTCATAATTCTTCGCAACTTCCATTGGAAGAACCATACCTTCAAGCGGTTTCTCCACCGCCTTTACCTGTTGAGGAACCACCTCAACCGCCTCCCGAGCCACCTAGGCGAAGGAGGAACCCGAAGATATCCGTGCGAGGGGGACCTAGGTTTAGTTCCCCTCAAGATTTAAGCACATACCCTCCAATCCCTGAGGATCCACAAATGGGTGGACCCTCTCATGCGGTGCCGGAATATAATCCCCCGCCTGTTACGCTTACACCACCGCCACCGCCAGTGGGTTATGATAACCCCATACCGACTTACCAAGGTTCATCTGGGTATAACCCATTTGAATATCCAAATCCTATGGGTTATGGATATCAGGACCCTGCCCAAGATCCATATCTTGAGGCAGCTCAATTTAATGCACTTTACCCTTCACCCTTTCCTCTATCATACCCAACGGGGTATCCAGTGCATGGGTATCAATACCCTCCTCACCAGCAACAACCTCCATCTTCACAAATGCAAACGCAAGAAATTCTGCATAGGTTGGATCGAGTTGAACACCAAGCGGATGAAACAAACAAAAAGCATAACAAATTTCTGAAGGGCCTAGCGAACCTGATAAAAGGCAAAAAGAAGTAGAAGTTATTTATTTCATTTTGTATTGTCTTTTCAATCAAGTCCTTGCGAGGACATTTTTATTTCTGTACTTGGTCCCTGCGTGGACTTATTTTCTTTTCTGTAGTCCCTATGTGGACAGTTTGTTATTTTCAAGACCCGTTTAGGGCATATCTTGTAATCGTCTAGTTTTTCAATGGAGTTCTTTTGGAAAATTTTTATATGTATTTTATTACATCTTCTTATTAACATCATTTCAATTTACATTGATCTGCCAAAGAAATTTCAAAAGAAATTCTTAGAGGTGTAACCTAGCCAATATTAATGGCTATGATGGTACAATCTTTTTAAGAAAATAATTCCTTATTAACGTCTGAAAACATGTTAACATTCTTGGCTGTGTGACTTGAGAGATCACACTAGCTTCCAAAGGTACTTGGATTCTTCCAAGCCACCTTCATAGCCTATATGATCAATGCGAATCATGGCTATTAAACATCAATATGATGTATAAAACATCCAATTATGATGTAAGCCTCTGGGCGAAGGTGTATTCATGACAGTGATAGTTTATTTTACAAACTTCTGTCAGAAGGGCGACGAACTAATGTTCGACCCTTAAAGATCACCGATCAAAGAGATCATGTTTTAAATCGTCCTTGTGGCAAGGCCTTTTGTGCCATCTAAATGTCCTTCAAGACGAGCCTCGTGCTAGATGAAAATGTCTTTATGACATTGACAGTGGTGATTTATGTCCTCTGTCTGATAAATAAGCAGGATTATATCCTATTAATTGCTATAATGGTTCAATTGTAGCCTAGGCAAATCTTAACTTGTTGTTTAAAATGGTCTATATGGTTTATTAATACCATGGCCATCTAATCATCAATACGATGATTCATTTTATAATCTAAATAAATCATTATTGTTAAATTTTAGTACCCAAATCATGGCTGGCTCTGACGAAGCAAACAGTCATCCGAGAGAAGGGAACAATAATGAAGCAAGGATAAATCTTACAAATGCTGAATTACAAGCAATGATTGACACAGCAGTTGCTCAAGCTTTGGATAAAATATTCAAAGAACCGAGTCATGTTCGGTCCAAAACCCATACAAAACCCTTATCACATTCGCATGCATCGAAAAAGGATGAATCTCAGCATTCATCCAACCAGAGATCTGAATCTCAGAATGTTGTGTTGAATCAGACTCCCAGGTACAACTAAGGATGTACCTACAAATACTTCGTCTCGTGTAAGCCCAGAGACTTCACGGGAGAAAAAGGAGCAATAGATTGTATGAAGTGGTTAGATGAAATGGAAACGGTGATTGATATTAGTGGGTGCGCAAGGGAGGACGTCGTTAGTTCGTATCTCAGTCCTTCAAGGGTGACGCCCTAACATGGTGGAAAGCCTTGGTGCAATCCACTGGGAAGGTTTCTTTGTATAACCTTTCCTAGAACAAATTCGTTGATCTTATGAAGGACACTTACTGTCCTCAGCATGAAGTGGAAGGATAGAGACTGACTTCCTCACTCTGGTGATGAAGGATTTGGATTGCAGGTCCTATGTGACCAGTTTTAACTCCATGTCAAGACTTGTACCGTATTTGGTCACCCCTGAACCCAAACGCATTGTGCGTTTTATCGGTGGTTTAGCCACAGAGGTTAAAGGGAATGTCAAGGCTTCTAAGCCTGCTACCTATAAGTCTGCTGTAGATCTATCTTTGTCACTCACCCTCGATGTTGTAAGGAGTAGGGCAAAGAAAGTCACCGAAGAGGGGAAGAGAAAAAAGGGAGGAAGACCAGTCCCATCATTCAAACAAAAAGAAGAAGGGAAACTCTGGTTTCAAAAAGGGGCAGTCGGATGACAAGCCCAAATGTAAGACGTGTAACAAGAGGCACTTTGGAAAGTGCAACCAGGACCCACAAGCTAAACCTTGTGGGATATGCAAGAAGAAAGGGCACAAGACTGTGGAGTGCCGAAACATCAAGGATGCGACCTGCTATGGTTGCAACGAGAAGGGGCACATTAAGACTAATTGCCCTAAGAATGCTAAGAAGCCTGAAGAGGCAAAGAAGACCAATGCAAGGGTCTTTCAGATGAACGCCAGGGAGGCGGTGAACGACAATAACATTATAACAGGTACCTTCCTCATTAATGATATTTATGCTAGAGTTTTATTTGATTTAGGTACTGATAAGTCGTTTGTAGACCATAAGTTTTGTAAGTTACTGAATCTGCCTATTAAAACTCTAGACATAAAATATGAGGTAGAATTAGCAAATGGTACCTTAGAAACTGCTTCAACTCTTCTTGATGGATGTGCTATATCCATTAAGAATCATTCTATCCCGCTATCCCTTTTGCCAATGAAATTGGCTGGGTTCGATGTAGTTTTAGGCATGGATTGGTTATCGCATAACCAAGCCCAAATTGCCTGCGATAAAAAGCTAGTTAACATCAAAACCCCTGCTGGTGAATCCGTCACTATTCAAGGAGATACACAATATGGTTTGCCCAACAATGTGTCTATACTTAAAGCCTCGAAGTACCTGAAGAACGGATGTGTCATTTACATGGCACAAGTGATAGTGAATAAACCGAAACCCAAGATTGAAGATATTCCAATCATTTTGGAATACCCTGATATCTTTCCTGATGAGTTACCTGGATTACCTCCTGAGAGGCAAGTTGAATTCAGGATAGACATATTGCCAGGATCTGCACCGATTGCATGAGCCCCTTACCATCTCGCGCCTACTGAAATGAAAGAACTCAGGACTCAATTGGATGACTTGCTACAAAAGGGTTTCATACAACCCAGCTCTTCACCTTGGGGAGCACCAATATTGTTTGTGAAGAAGAAGGATGGATCAATGCGTTTATGCATTGATTATCGTGAATTAAATAAGGTGACGATCAAGAATCGTTATCCTTTGCCCAGGATCGACGACTTGTTCGACCAACTCCAAGGGGCAAGCTTCTTCTCGAAGATCGACTTGAGATCTGGATATCATCAACTCAAGGTTAGAACTGAAGATGTACCTAAGACAGCATTCAGAACAAGGTATGGACATTATGAGTTCTTAGTGATGCCTTTCGGGCTCACTAATGCACCCGCAGCATGGATCTCATGAATCGAGTCTGCAAGCCATACTTAGATAAGTTTGTCATTGTCTTTATAGACGACATACTTATTTATTCTCATAGCCAAATCGAGCACGAGAAACACCTTCGGTGTATCATAGGATTGCTACAAAAGGAGAAACTGTATGCTAAGTTTTCAAAATGCGAATTCTGGCTTCACGAAGTCCAATTTCTTGGACATGTTGTCAGTGAGCGAGGTATCTAAGTAGATCCCGCTAAGATAGAAGCCATAATGAACTGGGAAGCACCAAAGACTCCGACTGAAATCCGCAGTTTTCTGGGATTAGCTGGTTATTATAGAAGATTCATTGAGAACTTCTCAAGGATAGCTGCACCATTAACTTCTCTGACCCGCAAGAATGTAAAATTCGATTGGGGTCCTAAGCAGCAAGATTCTTTTGAGATTCTTAAACAGAAATTGAGCAATGCTCCGGTAGTGGCATTACCCGAAGGAATTGAAGAGTTTGTCATGTACTGTGATGCTTCACACACCGGTATGGGTTGTGTACTTATGCAAAAAGGAAAGGTGATTGCCTATGCATCACGACAACTAAAGGTGCACGAAAAGAATTACACCACCCATGATTTGGAGTTGGGTGCCGTTGTATTTTCACTAAAGTTATGGAGACATTATCTATATGGAACTAAATGTGTGATATATTCGGATCACAAAAGTCTCCAACACCTATTCAATCAAAAAGAGCTTAATATGAGACAACGCCGATGGATGAAAACTCTAAATGACTACGATAGTGAAATTCACTACCATCCTGGCAAAGCGAATGTAGTCGCTGATGCTCTAAGCCGAAAAGAAAGGATAAAACCTATAAGAATTAATGCCAAGAGCATTTAACTTAAGAACAGCCTGAATGAAAGGCTGTTAGCTGCTCAGAAGGAAGCTGTTTTAGAAGCTAACCTTCCAGGTGAAAGGTTAGGTGTAACTGCTGAACAGTTAGCACCTGGAAAGGATGGAATCCTTAGAATGAATGGAAGAATCTGGGTTCATATCCATGGAGGGCTTCGAAATATAATCCTCTAGGAAGCTCATAGTTCCAAATACTCAGTTCACCCTGGAGGTGACAAAATGTATCAAGATTTGAGAGCAAAGTATTGGTGGATAGGTTTGAGGAAATCTATAGCCACACATGTAGCTAAGTGCCTGACATGTGCACAGATTAAAGCTGAACATCAGAAGCCGTCAGGTCTGCTTCAACAGCCAGAACTTCCCACATGGAAGTGGGAGATGGTAACCATGGATTTTATAACCAAGTTACCTAAAACTAGGCATGGAAATGATACCATATGGGTCATAGTTGATAAACTGACTAAGTCAGCACACTTCTTACCTATCAAGGAGACTCATAGCCCCGACAAGCTAGCTCAGTTATACGTGGATAAGATTGTATCTCTCCACGGAGTGCCGGTGTCTATTATATCCGATAGAGATACTAGATACACCTCTCACTTTTGGAAAAGATTCCAACAATCGCTAGGCACTCTTTTAAATTTTAGTACTGCTTACCATCCTCAAACAGATGGACAAAGTGAGCGTATAATTCAGACTTTAGAAAACATGCTTCGTGCATGTGTTATTGATTTGGGTGGTAGCTAGGATGATAACCTACCATTGATCAAGTTCTCCTATAATAATAGTTACCATACTAGCATTCAGGTTGCACCTTTTGAGGCATTATATGGAAGAAAATGCAGAACGCCTGTTTGTTGGGCAGAAGTAGGAGAAGCTCAGTTATCAGGACCTGATATAGTCCTTGAAACGACGGACAAGATTGTCCAGATCCGTGATCACCTGAAAGCTGCCAGGGATAGGCAGAAAAGTTATGCTGATAAGAGGCGAAAACCTCTAAAATTCGAAGTGGGCGACAAAGTCTTACTAAGAGTATCACCCTGGAAAGGTGTGATGCGATTTGGTAAGAAGGGCAAGCTAAGCCCAAGGTATATTGGACCATTCGAGATCATCGAATGTGTCGGTAGTGTAGCTTATAAGCTAAACTTACCTGAGGAGCTAAGTGGAATTCATAATGTGTTCCACATCTGTAATTTAAAGAAATTTCTAGCTGATGAATCACTAGCAATGTCTCATAAAGACGTACAGATTGATGAAAGCCTGAGGTTTGTTGAAAGACCAATATCGATCGAGGATCGACAGGTTAAGAAGCTCCAAAGGAAACACGTGCCTATAGTAAAAGTCAAGTGGGATGCCCGTAGAGGCCCTGAATATACGTGGGAAGTTGAGTCCACTATGCGACAGAAGTACCCTCACTTATTCCAGTAAATCTCAGGGTCGATATTTCTTTTAAGGGGGTGAGGATGTAACACCACGTAAAAACGTGTCCATTTATGTGAAGACACGTGTCCTAAACTCTGATCATGTGAAAGATTTAGTTTGAAGGACTAAAGTTGACAAACGATGAAAATATGAAACCAAAGGGACTAAATGTGTCAACATGCCAAACTTGTGCCTCTGAATGACCACACACGAAGAATATATCCTTAAATGAGTAATAAATTGGATACAAGAAGCCGTTTATGAAAATAATCGAAAGATTATAAACTACAGGGGTTAAACGTGTCAACATGTTAATTCTTACCTCTGAGTGACCTTTTAACGAACCTGAGGCTTCGTAATATTCAAATAAACTCCCAAGGATAAGTAATATCAGTTTCATATGGTTTCGAGATCGTTATGTAAGTTTTCAAGACATTGGGTGAAAAGTGTCAATGAGATGAAACTAGTGTTTCGGTTACCATTTAACGAAACCGGACTAACGGAGTCTTGATACACTTCCATGATCCTTTTCAAACTAAATCCAAGAGCCCCTTATGCCAAAAATGGAGTTAAACAAAGTTATAAAGAACCAGGGACTGAAACTGTCAAAGTTAAAACATTTTTCACCTGAATTCAAGGTTGTCGTGGCCCGCGTAGACTCCCTTTGAGTCTTACGCGGCCCGCGAGAGAAGGCCCAGCGCAGAAGGATGCTGCCAGTTGCAGGTTTCAGCTCAGAACCGACTTAAACTCGTTCAAACTGATACCAGGGGCTGATTGTCGGATTTGTAATACCACTAGGACACCTGGGGTGATCCTAGATGCCTCCAAAACACATGCCTTAATCTTGTTCCATGGCATTCATCTATATAAAGGCAATTAAGTGCCATTGTTCATTTTTTTCATTCATTTGCAACTTTCACAACACTTCCATCTGGTGATTTCTGGTTAAGAAAGGAGCTCAAGATTGTAGAAAAGATAGCTAGGACCCTTTGTAAGTGTCTTAGCCCCCTAATTAGTTCAGTTCTTAGTTTAAAAACTGAAAAGTCAAAGATATCATAATCTGACTTTGACTTTTGGTTTAAACTCAAATGGTCCAGCCACTGTCCGAATTGAATGTGGTTATGTGACCATAATTAAGTAGGTGATTAACCCTTAAAAGGGCACCTCCTAATTATTTCGTTTGCTTAGTTAATTGTCGGGTCAAACTATTTATTTAAAAAGTCAAACTGGACAAAATCATGATATATAATTAAAATTAATAATTCATAGGTTATAAATTATATTTTAACACTCTAATGACTTAGTAATCATTATTAGAACATGTCCAAACAGGTCCAACCCGACAATTCAGTTCTGACCCGATTAAGCTTAATCCTTCCATGTTTTAACTTTCCATTAGGACCACTTTATGCAATAGTATAACCCCCTGGAGTTATATTACTTGGTCCTTAATACTTTGAATTATATGCTTATGTCCGTTATTATGCTTATAAATGCCATTTTTGCCCTTTTGACATATAAACAAGATTTTTAGAAATGTGAGAGGACAAAAACCTTTGTACTGATATATATAAGTATGTCCCGAAAATTTGACATCAGTTCTTGGTCTCAAACAGAAGTTATGCTTGATATCGTAAATTGAAGCTTTTTATTAATTAAATTGTGATATCTTGCATAAGTCATGTCTAAGCATAGGTTTTGACCCAAAACTCATTACCTACTGTTAAGATATTATTTTTAGGGATTTTTTGAATTTTTGATCAGATTATAATCTGATCATATCATGGAGTTCTTGTATAATTCAGTAAATGACGATAATACCCTTTTTATGCATAAAATGAGATTAACAAATGATTTGAATGTCAAACCTTTTCTTACTGATTTTATATATTAAATAAAGTATTTTGAGCATTTAAAACTGATCAAAATCTCAGATTCCTATAAACATCTTGATTATCGTCCGTTAGCGATTTTTACGCTAATTAGGTGCATAGTATGGTTTAAAACCATACTTAAGAGCATTCACATCCAAGGCATCATATTGTGAGTGTGGGGTTTTTAAAATGTAAAGAGTATAAAAAGTGGTTGTGAGTGGAGGAGAGAGAAAATATTACTGTTCATCTGTATATTTGGGGGACACTGTTCACCCATTATAATTTTTTAATATATATTGAAAGTGGTTGTGAGTGAAGGAGAGATAAAAATGTAATATATATTGAAAAGGAGAGAGAAAAAGTATTTGTTTTTAGCGGAAATATATTGATATAGGAGTTGTTTTTAGTGGAATGTATGTATATTTTTAGTGGATTGGATGTGAATGCTCTAACACCCAAGACTTGTTACCTACTGAATTTTTAAATAAATTTTAATGTTATTACAGTAGGTATAAGTCATGAACTCATACTTCCAAAAATGTCCTTAAAAGCATATGTGAAATGACCAAAATACCCTTTCGGGGAATAGTTTGGCCATAATTGGTAAACCTCACATATGTGTAATATCTCACTGATGTAATGTGATAAAATAAATATTTTTACTGAATGTTTAAGACCTGAACCCTAACTCACCATAAAATCTCTTTTATAAACATTAAAATGACCAAAATGCCCTTTCGGGACTTAAATTGGTTTTAAATACTTTTTGGGCATATATGCTAACATCCTACTGGTGTATTAGCATATTCTAAGCATAATAACGTATGATACCTGTATATAATTCATTTTGGCTACCAGTTATGCATTTATGCATTTGGATCGGGTTATGTGACTAGTTTACATAAAATAACCGAAACGGGTTTAACCTTATCATTAAATCTTTAAAAATCCAGAATGTTTTTAGTTTACGAATATAATACAAGTATCCAAACTTGTCGGGTCTAAATCACATTCCATTCCGGTCTCCGCTTAATCTAGCGTTTAGAACCGTAAGGTATCTTTCAAACTAACCGGTCTAAGTCTTTGACTTAAATAAAGACCCGTTAGTATCCTAATAGGTTAATAAACCTTCTATACAGATTGAGTAGCTTTGGTAGAAGGTACTTTCATAAGGCTTTAGGAATATACGGCTGAGTTACTTCTTTCATCTAGCTCAGGTAAATACTTTTAACTTATTTTCCGTTATACGGGCTTGGGATACAGTATTATAATAATACCACTTGGTCGGGTATGAAATCATTTAATCGGATTGTGATTAATAAATTTACATAACCTTTTTTAATTTGTTTTGTTTGATAACATAAACATTGGGGGTTAACGACCATGTCCTGGATATCCTTGGCTCATTTCATTAGTAAATGACCACGACCTATGCGCGGGGTGTACGCATACACCTGACAGATGCAAATGCTGAATAACCCACATGATGGGGATAACTCCTTTGTGGGTTCTATAGTGGTGAGTTGGTTAATCATGACCGGCTTCTAAACCGGCCCCATATGTATGACAAACATGTAAAACGGTATACAAGATTATCTTTAATAATTGTCCCAAGTATAAATGGTTTGTGCTTGTGCACTTAAATCAATTTTCTTAAACTCTTTTCAAATGAGTCAGTTAATTGTATTTACCAGTAAAAACTGACGTATTTTCCAAAGACTAAGTGATAGGTACCTCACGTAATTAGGCTGGAGCTACTCGGTGTCGAATAAGAGGATCTTGCAAATCCTTAGATGCCTGAAGTCTGTTATTTCAGTTTTCTTGTATTTTATTTTATGATCCGCCTGTGGATCTCTATTACAACCAAGTCTGTATATTCTTTTATTTGGACACTCGGACACTATGGTTTGTAATAGTAATCATTCACCAAGCCTTCCGCTGTGGTATTATATTGTGTGTATTGACTATGATGATATCAATTACGTCACGATACTCCCCACCGGGCCGACCGGTAATATGTGGAAATATCGGGGTGTGACACACATACACTTCTTCTTCAAATTTACCATTTAGAAATGTAGACTTGACATCCATCTGTTAAAATTTTATGTTGTTTAAGGTAGCATAAGCCAGGAATGTTCTCACAGCTTCAAGCCTGACTACTAGAGCAAAGGTTTTATCATAGTCTATGCCTTCTTGTTGAAAATAACCTTTTACCACCAGCCTTGCTTTGTTCCTTGTTATGATGCCTTGTTCATCAGATTTATTCCTGAATACCCATTTGGAACCAATGACAGATTTGTTGTTTGGTTTGGGTACCAGATCCCACACATGACTCTTTTCAAATTGGTCAAGCTCCTCTTGCATTGCTTGGACCCAATCTGATTCATTTAGTGCTTCCTTGACAGATTTTGGCTCAATTATGCTTAAGAATCCAACATAAAGACATTCATGAGCTGTTGCAGATCTTGTCTTAACACCTATTTCAGGGTCACCAATGATGTCAGCTAGTGAGTGTCCCCTGATCCATCTCAAGTTGTTATGTGAACTTGTACTTGCTGATGGATTTGAAGCTTCCCCCTGATCTGTGACCTCATTGTTCTCAAGAGGATCAGAATTCTATTATTCAATAACATTTTCTGGTGAGATTCCAAAATTCTGATCATTTTGTTCAATTTCTGGTAGAGGTTCCAGATCATCTGCAGGGTTAGTACATGACATATTTTTGTTTGATATGTTCAGCATATGGTCATGTTCTAATTGTTCAGTTAGCTTGTTAAGAAGATTTTCAGAATTTTCAGGTTGTTTTGACAAGCTTATATCCTATAAAATTTCATCAGAAATCTTGGTTTCTGATGAGTCATCAAAAGACACATATAAGCTTTCATTTATTGTCCTTGTGTTTAAAATAAATATTCTATAAGCTTTTGAGGACAATGAGTAACCAAGAAAAATTTCTTTTTCTGCTTTTCTGTCAAACTTTTCTAGACTATCAAAATCATTAAAGACAAAACAATTACAACCAAAGGTATGTAAAAATTTGATGTTTGGGATTCTTTGGTTAATAATGTTATAAGGAGTTCTCGGATGTCTTTTGTCAATGATAGACCTGTTTTGTGTGACGCATTCATTTGATATGGCTTTAGCCCAAAAATAAGTGGGCAATCTGGCATAAGCAAGCATGGTTCTTGCTGCGTCTACCAGAGTCCTGTTTATTCTTTCTACAACTCCATTTTGTTGTGGAGTTCTTGGAGGAGAAAAATCATGAGATATTCCTTTACTTACAAGGAAAGTCTCAAGTTTTGCATTCTCGAATTTTGTTCTCTTATCAGATATGATTCTTCTCACAGGTAATTTCAACAGATTTTCTGTTTTTCTGGGGAAATTAATGATCAGATCTGGGGTTTCACTTTTCTTTCTTAAAAATTCAACCCGTGTGTACCTTGAATAGTCATCTACAATGACCAAAATGTATTCTTTACCAGAAAAGCTGGCAGTTTGTACAGGTTCACAAAGGTCCATGTGCAAAAGTTCCAAGTTTTCAGAAATTGAAGATTCTGAAACTGTTTTATGTGAGCCTCTCTTTGATTTGCCAAGCTCACATGCTTCACATATCTTATCCTTTTTGGATGATATGTATGGTAAGCCTTTTACCAGATTTTTGTTTGCCAGTTGGTTTATTGTTTTGAAATTCAAGTGAGCAAGCCTTTTATGAACTAACTATTTCCTTTGTTTTCAGTAGAAAATAAGTATAATTGAGGATGCTCAATTTCTTCTCTAAAATCAAAGTAATAGATGGAATTTCTAATCCTTTTCCCACTTAAATATATTTTGTTATCATCTAAACCAACCAACAGACATTTTTCAGGTAAAAAGTTTACCTGGAAGCCTCTATCACAAAATTTCCCACAACTAAGTAGATTGTATTTTAAACCTTCTACATAGGCAACCTTTTCAATGGTTAATGCTCCATAATGTATGGTACCATATCCCATTGTTCTTCCCTTTACCCCATTTTCAAAATTTATAAATTTACCCAGTTTCTCTTGATAGTTACTGAGTAAGCTCCTATCCCCAGTCATGTGCTTGGAGCTTCCTGAATCGCAGTACCAAATCTGCTGCACATGATAGTCCTGAAATCATGAGGTTAGAGAGTTTTTGGTACCCAAACTTGTTTGGGTACTTTTTCTGATGAAAATGTGCTTGAGATTTCTTCATCAGAGGAGAAATTTTCATCAGATTCTCTGCTTAATGCTGAGCCATTAGCAGGATGATTTTCTTTGGAGAGATGTTGTTGAATTAGCTTCGGTATTTCAACACACATATAATTTGATTTGTCTAAAGTTTTAGACAAAGTTGCATGTGATGGAATGCTTTTACCTTTATGAAATTTAGGATGAATTTTTGGTTTTTCAATCATTTTGAAGGTTTCATCCCTTTTTGAACAAATTTTGGGTGACAAAAACAGTTTATCAGAATTGCCAGATCTGCATGAATCAGCATCAGAATCTGATATTATTTTACCAGAAATGCTTTCAGATCCTTTACAAAGGTGGTGGGAGTTTTAATATTTGTTTTAACATATCCCAGCCTCTCACATTTGTTCTTTGGTGTTGCTTCAATAAATTGTATAAACTCTTTTGCTTATTGAAAACCTTTCACATTGATTTCATTGTCTTGAATTTTCTTGTAAAGATTCTTTCTTTCTTTTTCATAAAATTCAATTTTTGAATCCTTTATTAAAATTTGATCAATAAGTTATTGGTTTTCAGCTTTGGTTTTGTTGAGCAACTTTTGCATATCATCAGATTTTGTGATTTCTAATGAGGTCTTGTTTTGTAAGAGCACAAAATCCTGCATAAGTTTGTTCGGTTGTTGTTCCAAATCAAGGTTATCTGAACTTACTTTTTGTTCTGATGAAGTGGAGCATTCATCAGAAGTTGTGGCCATCAAACAAAAATTAACCATTTCCTTCTCTTCTTCATCAGAAGAATCATCAGTTAGCCAGGTATAAGTACCTGCTATCAGGCTGATTTTCTGTTGTTGTTACTTAGCTTCTTCAAGTTTCTTTTCATAGTAAGCCACATCCTTCAGCTTCTTACTCTTGCACTCTGAAGCATATTTTTTCTGCACTTGTAGCAAACAACTTCTGCCTTGCCTTTTTCTCTTGTCTTTCCTTCCATCCTCCCCCTATCACTTTTCTGAAATTTACCACTCCCACCTTTCAATCTTTGCTCAAACGTCTTTGTGAGCAAAGCAATAGCCTCAGCAAAGGCTGAAAAATCTGATGAAGCATCAGAAATTTCTGTATTTTGGCAATGAGAGGGTTGTAGATCTGAAACTAGTAATCTCTATGTGTGTGAAACAAGAGCTATAGGTCCCCCTTTATGGTTTGAATCCTCATAAATTTCTTCCTCTCTAGGGACTAAGATGTTGTAAACATCATGCAAGTTCATGTTCCCTAACTCAAGGGTTGATGCCAAGGTCATTGTGAGACTACGCCACTCTCTTGGCAGGGCATCTAAGAACTTAACATTCTTCTCATCATTAGATTTTTCAATACTAAACTTTTTAAGTTCATTTAAAAGTTTGGTGAACCTGTTATATGTCTCTGAAAGAGTCTCATTTTGAAGACTTTTAAATCTTTCATGAGAAGAGACACAATTTGTTCTCTTGTTTCTTTTCATTTTTTCTCCTCCTTCACATAAATTTTCCAGTTGATCCCATATTTCCTTAGCAGATGCACATGCATCTACTTGAGAAAATATGTCATTTGGAAGTGCCAAAATCAAAAGTGATTTGGCCCTTTCATCAGCAGCCACCAGTTCCTTGTCTTCTTGACTCCAGTGAATTTCACTTTTGGGAACCAAGGAGGCAGGGATACTTGGTGTTTGCTAAGTTTCTGGAACTGCCAGTATTTCAGTAGTTGGTGTATGTGGACCTCTCACAATGGATTGAAATAGTGCTCGATCATGTCCATTAAGGAAATTGATCATCCTGATTTTCCATTGGGGGTATTCCTCTCTGACCAAGGTCGGAGGTTTAGACATAGAACCAATATTGAAAGCATTATTCCAGGTTTGAAAGTTTGCCATATTTAGTTTAAGAGTTGGATATCAAGAAAAATATAAGCAGTTGATCTTTTGAAAATGATTTATTCAATCTGCTCTGATACCAATTGTTGATCCCATATAGAGATACCCAAATACTTAATATGGCAAGTGATTTTAACAAATAAGAAAATATGTGTTTATTCACTACTTGCTCTGCACACAAAGGGATATTTTGGCATATTCATTGAATCGGTTATTGCCAACTTGTTGCTTTTTGGGTTTGTGTCAGGGCTTATCTCGAAGGCAAGTAGGTCCACCATTATTTCTGGTGATCAGACTTATCAGATTCTGATGATAAATACCAGATTTATCATTAGACTTCATCAGAAAGATCTTGACTGGTTGTCTTCTTTGTCTTGATCTTCTCCTGATGCTTAGTTGAAGATGTATCTTTCTTTTCTTCTTGTCAAGATATCATGTAGGCACCTTTTTAGTGATACTCCTTGACTGTATCTTCAGCTTATGATCAGGATGATCATCTTTTTCTTCAATACTTACATTTAAAGTTTCCTAACAGGATCCTTACTGTAAACAAAGAGAGATACATCTGAAAGGCACTGGGAGAAACCACCAGCAAGTGGAGTCGTGGATAACTTGGAAAACCAAGCTTTAGGTGCCTACTTTAGGCCATAAAGAGCCTTCTGCAGATGGCATAAGTCAACAAATCCCAGGGGATGTGTCATATACACAGTCTCAGAAAGATCCCATGTAAGTACGCATTGTTGACATCAACCTGACGAATAGACCATCCTCGAGAGTAAGGGACTGAAAGAACAAGACGAATAGTAGTCAGTTTGACCACTTGACTAAAAGGCTTAATGTAGTCAATACCCTCAATCTGGTGAAAGCCCTTAGCAACAAGCCGGGATTTGTATCGACTCATGGATCCATTAAGATTATGCTTAATCATATAAACCCACTTACAACCAATAATGTTGGCATCAGTGGGAGCCTAAACCAGACGACGAGTCTGATGGCATGTATAGCATCAATCTTAGAACACATTGCATCACACCAAACGGACCACTGATGAGCCTGTCTATATGTAGAAGGCTCAGTGGTAGGAGTAGTAGAAACATGAAAGAGAACTTGATCAGGAAACTAGCGAGGCTGTCGTGTGTGGTCAATAAAAAGCTAATTAATTTTAACCTAACCTAGACACGCTAAGTTTTAAATTTATAAAACAAAGATTCTCTAAAACCTAAACCACACAGCCGACAAGTGTACCAGTCAATATAGTATAGCTAAAGTAAGTCCGAGTATCGAACCCAGGAGACTCTCTAATTACGTTTACTAGACTCGATTAACTAAATACCAGACTGACTCGACTTATTTGTTTTGTTGATTGGGGGGGTTTCTAACGAACTACTAGAATTAACTAAGTAAACAAGAATAAACTAGACGAGAACTAAAGCGGGGATGTGATCAGAAGATGGAAAGCCACTACCTAGGTTAGAATCCTACACATGAATGACATGTTCTATCGGTTTAGAGGACTAATGTGGAAACTGGGATCTTTAGTTTCTAACTAAAGGATAACCGAACAGGACCCTCGACCCTTCTCGAGAAGACACCTAGCTATGGAAACCTAAAAGTCGTTAAACTCTGGTTTAGTGGATTCCCTCACAAGATATCCTACTATAATATTAAAGTACCCTTAGGCACTCTACCTCATGACGCAAAAGTCTAGGGAAACTAAGGTTTATGATCTAACTCAGCTAGCAGACAAAGACCGTGAACTAGGGGATCTTCTAAGGAAGAATCTAACCTAGAAACTTAATCACTCGATACTAACTCACAACCTCTCACCTCACGGCTATTGAATATCGTTAGAACACTTAATCCTATTAAAACCCTAATCACAGTTTCTATGGGAAATCGTATACTATTAACCGTAAACTAGCCGCTAACACACAGTCCATGACCCAACTAGCATTCATACATGGAAGACATCCACAAAAACGCAAGTGAAACATATGATAAAATTCAACCAAGATAAGGTACACATATACATTAGAACATTGAAACCAAAGTTAATTACCTTATTATTTAAAACCACAAAATATGTCCAAAACCAAAAGAAACAATGATCAAACAAGTATATTCATCTTCCCTAGGTAGTGATAAGATAATCTAGCCCAACATAGTCATGAAACCAAGAACAATCATCTTCAAGAGTTTAGCAAACATGGTGAAAAAAATATAAACGAAGGAACCGAGTAATAAGATGCTTAACACACGGAGGACTTAATCCCACGCTTCAATTCTGCACTCCCAAGCTCTTGATCTTCAAAATCTCCTTTTCAGCTTCTTAGTTCGTCTAGGGTTTCAAAGTTATGATATTTCAAGTTTAAATTCGTTTTTCTAACATAAACATGCAACCCCGAACCCTAATATGCTTACTCGCATAATTTAACCCAGTTGCGTCACGCGACGGGTCTTCTTGTCTTCCTACGCGACGCAGGCTGGTTATGTTGACCTTTTACTTCGTCGCGTCATGCAATAGGTGCCGTTTCTTCAATTCTTGTGCCGTTTGATCCTCGTTTCACATATGTTCCGTCTGAAGGCTTGGTTTATCTCATATTAGCTTGTTTTCAACTCTTATCACTTCCGGAACCTTGCAAAACACACAAGACTCAATAATATACAAAACCAAAGATAAAACAACACAAAACAACCCGAAATATAATACAAGATATAAACGTAAACATATGTAGTATATGGAGTATATTTAGGTGAGAGTTTATCCACACGAGTATCACCGAGAAATGGATAACACAAACACCAAAATGTGTGAAGAAGAGAATAATCGGGACACGAACCAAATAAAAACTCGTAAGGATATAAGTGATGAAGAACCTATTATGGTAACCAGTTGATAAGAAAAGCTGTAGTGGCATATGCATCATACCAGAATTTATTTGGTAATCAAGCATGAAACAATAAAGCTCCACCTACCTCAGAAAGATGACAACTTTTCCGCTCAGCAACCCCATGTTGTTGGGGTGTATGGCGACATAAGATGTGATAATCAATACCAGAATCAGAAAGATATCTAGCCATAGGACCACAAATAAGCTTAGGAGCACCATCGCACTGAAGATGTTTGTTGGTGGATGAGAAAAGGTTCTCAACAAGAGGTCTAAAATAGTGAAAATAATCTATTGCTTGAGAATGATGTGTCAAAGGATAAATCCATGTAAATCCATTGAAATCATCAATAAAGGTGATGAAGTATTTATAACCAGCTCGAGAAATAACTGGTGAGGCACCCCAAATATCACAATGTATAATATTTAAAGGTAAAGTAGAATGGGATATAACTGATGTAAAATCTGGATGATTTCGATACACTACATGCAGTACAATGTTTATTAGTGGATTTATTTGACAATTTTAAAAATGAAAATCTAAATATCACAGAGTCTGATGGATAACCCAACCGAGAGTGCCAAGTCTTTTGAGAAGCAGGTGTTAAAGCAACGAATGAGTATAGCTGATGTTGACTACCACACGTGTGGTGAAGTAGTTGTCCAGCAAGAATCTGAATAGATAGACCAAAATGTGAGAAAATAATAGTTTTGGGATGTTCAATTGTAATGCCTTAAAACTCAAATGTTTAATTCACTAGTATGTTTTCTTGTTATATGGCACGGAGTGGTTCAACTAGTTTAAATAACTTAGTTAAAATGTATATTAAGTAGTAAGGAATGAAGTTTTGTGACAAATGGAAAGAATAGCAAACATGAGGGACTAGACTTGGTATATGGAATTAAAGTTTTATAAAACAAACCTAAGTGTGTGTAGTGTGTGTGTCGTACATGGAGAGAAAGAGAAGAGAAAATCCTCTCAAGAACAAGGATGCAATTTAGCTAAATCAAGGTCCAAATCGAATGAAAAACGTTGCATGAATGAAGATTTCTCATCATCTAGCCTTAATAAACATGTGGTAAGTTGTAGATTTGCATTTGGTGATGTTGTGATTTCATGGTATTATAAACCCTTGAATGAATTCTTGAAATTGAATGTTAATGTGGTTAAACTTGTGTTAGATTCACTAAATTAAACTCATCCCAT